>CAUYLG010041628.1:0-75991 GCA_963573385.1 Cacajao melanocephalus
TCCCTTTTTCTGTCTCTCTGTTTCTCTATCTCTCTATCTCTCTGTTTGCCTTTCTCTTTCTCTCTTTCTCATACTGGCATCAGGAAGTACCTTCATTCCTAATTTAATATCCCAAGAAAAGTATGGATAAACCCAATCAGCGACATTTGTGGGTGGAGGCTGGTTGGGGGAGGGAGGGATTTAAAAATATTTTCTAGGAAGGTGAGAATGATTTATTTTTAATTTTTTTAGAAAAAAAAATGTTTTTTTTTTTTTTTTAGACAGATTCTCACTCTGTCACCAGGAGCCAGGCTGGAGTGCAGTGGCGTGATCTCGGCTCACTGCAACCTCCGTCTCCTGGGTTCAAGCGATTCTCCTGCCTCAGCCTCCCGAGTAGCTAGGAATGCAGGCATGCGCCACCACACCCAGCTATTTTTTTTTCTTTTCTTTTTTTTTTTTTTTTTGTATTTTTGGTAGACATGGTTTTACCATGTTGGCCAGGATGGTATCGATCTCTTGACTTCATGATCTGCCCGCCTCGACCTCCCAAAGTGCTGGGATTACAGAGAAAAGTATTTTTATTAGAAAACGCAGTTTCCTGGTTATGTGATGCAGTTCACCTTGACCTAGCTCTGCCTCTCTGAAGCGCCATTTGTGATTGGTTCCTCTGGAAGCATCAATTGCAGGAGAGAAATGTCTCCCAACAAAAATTAGGAATGGGTGCTCTTGTTTCTGTCTTAGCCAGTTTTATGTCAATGGGTAAGTTTCTTTCCATTTCTGGGAGGCTTCTTTGGCATTAAAAAATGAAGGGGCTACATTACATGACCTTAGAGCTTCCTTTCACTGTTGATATGATACTGAGCTGCGATCTTCAAGGGGAAACCTATTTACTGTTCATAAAGGGCTGTTGCAAGCACTAAGCTATTAGAGTTGCAGATGAAGTGTTGTGCTATAAAGCTAGCAATAAGTGCCTCTAAGGCTTTGCTTTAGGACCTATGCTTTTTCTCTCAACTGAAAGAAACCTCAGTATCTCTATTGTAAAACCAGGAAAAATAACACTATTAACGATTAAAACAATCCAAGGTGAGAGTCACTCTCTCAATCATTGTGGGTATTCCTTAACCTCCATTAAATTTCCCGCTCTGAAAGACTCAGATGCTTCAGAACAAACAAGGCGTGTATTCTCTGTGGCAAAAGCTGAGTGGAACCTTCTCTCACAGGTGTTTACAGAAGATGTCAATATGGTGTGTGGGAAAAGCATGGATTTTTGAAGTCATACTTGGAGACTTAAATTAAGCATGTTTTCTTAACTCAAAGTCAAATCCTAGAGTTCCACTTTTCTTACTGAAGAAATGGGCAAAATAGAAGCTTTTTCTGGCAGCTCTTGTTTCTGGAATAGAAGATAATATATGAAAATGTTTCTAGGGCTCATTAGGTGTTCACAAGTCACAATTTTATTGCTGTGTTTAATCCTGAGGATCTCTTTCTGTCCCTATTTCTTAAATGTATTTCTTTCCTCTGCATTTTGTATACTTTTTTTTTAGTTGGGTAGGTTAAACTGCTGAAATGAAACAGACGGCAGAATACAATGGCTCAAATGAAATAGACCCTTGTTTATTTCTCATGTAACTATCCAGGTGGGTCTGGGCAAGGCAGGTGGGCCTTATGTTGTACTTGTCCATGCAAGCCATTCAGGAACCCAAAGATGGAGCAGCCCAGCAATCTCCAGCAAATGATTCTAGAGCCAGTCAGGCGCAGTGGCTCATGCCTGGAATCTCAGCACTTTGGAAGGCTGAGGTGAGCAGATCACCTGAGGTCCAGAGTTTGAGACCAGCCTGGCTAACATGGCAAAAACCTGTCTCTACTAAAAATACAAAAATTAGCCAGGCATTTTGGCAGGCACCTGTAATCCCAGCTACTCAGGAGGCTGAGGAAGGAGAATCATTTGAACCCAGGGGGCAGAGGTTGCAGTGAGCCAAGACTGTACCACTGCTCTCCAGCCTGCGTGGCAGAGTGAGACTCTGCCTCAAAAAAAAAACAGATTCCAGAGCCCTCCTGACTTCACTATTCCAGTGGAGAGAAAGGAAGAAAGAGCAAAGAAGCAAGGAAAACGGCTTAAGGAAGGGGAATATTTTTGCCTTTGTTCCTGGGGACAGGTATCAACTCTGAGCCAAGGGAGGCTTTAGAAATGTAGTCCTGACATGATCCTTTGGAAGAATAAAGGGAGATGGGATTTGGACAGGAGGTAACAGGCACCTTTCAGGAAATCCACACTGGCCGCTCCTCCCCACACAGTAGACAACATGCTTCCTGATATACTTATGTCCAGACTATCAGTATTACTAACTTCGGAACACACTTCCAAACTAGCATTTCTAAAAACATTTTGCATCTTTGTTTCTCATCTTGAGCATCCACAAGGATTATTCATTTACACATGAAATCCCAAATGTGGATCCTAGCATTTGAGCCTCTCTCTAAAACAGTCTTATTGTATTACTTTGGACTAGTGTTTCATTACCCTCTGCAGCTCTTGCTTTGCATATGGACTGAGTTTTCACTCCTGCTTATCTGCTGTGGTCTACTGTTTGTACCTGCCCAAAAGTCATATGTTGAAACCTAACACTCAGTGCAATAATATTAAACGGTGTGGGTGTTTAGGATGTAATTAGGTCATGAGGGCTCAGTACTTGTGAAGAAGCCTGGGAGAGCTTGTTTGCCTTTCCTACTGTTGCCGGACAGGTGAGTCCCAAAGTGGGGCTTAGCCTGCAAAGGTTCTTGGCTTTGCCCAGGAAAGACTTCAAGGGCAAGCCACAGGTAGAAGAAGAAAGCTTTATGGAAGTAGCCATATTACAGTTCTGTGACTGCTCCCGCAGAGCGGGGCTACCCTGTAGGCAAAGAGTAGCAGCTCAGGGTCGTTTCGTAGGCCTGTTTATACCAACTTCTAATTGCACATAGATTAAGGGTTGGTTTATGTGAAAATTTCTAGGGAAAGAGTAATAACTTTTGGGTCATCAAGTTGTTGTCATGGAAAGGGCTGGTAATTCCTGGATGTTGTCATGGCAGTGGCAGGTAAACTGACATGGCACACCGGTGGGCCTGACATAGAAAGCTGCTTCCGCCTCAGCCCCATTTTAGCCAGTCTTCAGTCTGGTTTCAGTGTCTGAGTCCTCACCTCTGGAGCCGAGTCCCCCGCCTACCTCATTATCATGTGCGGACACAGCCAGACGTTGCCATCACCAGGAAACAGGCTGTCACCAGACCCTGAATCTGCCCATGCCTTGATCTTGGACTTCAAACCTCCAGAAATGGAAGAAATAGATTTCTGTTATTTGTAAGCCACCCTGTCCATGGCATTTTGCTATAGCAACCTAAAGGGAATAAGATATCTAATACACGATTAAATTAATCCATAGCTGAAGAATAACTGAATTTCTAGTCATTTCAAAGACATATCTTCCAATCCTGTAAGTACAGTTCTTCAATTATCTTGTATTTCTTTATGGCATTATTTATTTCTGTCTCTTGCTTGATAAGGCAATAGAGGGTGGACCTCTGAAGTCAAACTGCAGGACAAATAACTGCCTCTGGGGTGTTGTTCTGCTATCAGGCTAAGCCTTCCACCTTGATACACTCATTGAAAATCTCATATTTTGCCCAGGGAGTTCCTTGTCGCTTACTTCTTGAAGTTACCAGCTCAGCTGGAATCTTCTGGGCTGGGCTTCCCAGGCTGACCCTCCCACTTCCACCCTCACCTGGCCTCCGATGGGACTCGCTCCTGCCTCGATACACCTTCCCAGTTCCACAGGCCAAAACAATTTTAAAAATAAAAATAAATAAAAAAGGAAATCTCATATTTTTATTATAAAACATAAATGTATAATGGAGAGTGCAAAATTCACATACATTTAAAAAAATGCTCAAAGGATTAAAAGGATTTTTTCTTTTCTAGCTAGTTGTTTTAAGCCTGACTCTCTGTATTACTCTCTCTTTTTTTTGAGATGGAGTCCTGCTCTGTTTCCCAGGATGGCATGCAGTGGCACAATCTCAGCTCTCTGCAACCTCTACCTCCTGAATTCAAGCGATTCTCCTGCCTCAGTCTCCCAAGTAGCTGGGACTACAGGTGTGCACCAGCATGCCCACCTAATATTTGTGTTTTTAGCAAAGACAGAGTTTCACCATATTAGCCAGGCCAGTCTCGAACTCCTGACCTTATGATCCACCCCTCTCAGCATCCCAAAGTGCTGGGATTACAGGCATGAGCCACTGCCCCTAGCCGATTACTCTTCTAAAGCTCCTTGAGAGAAAGGAGACATTGAAGAGGATGGGAACATCTGAGATGCAGGTGCAGGTAGACCTGGCTTGGAATTTCAGGTCTGCCCTCATTTTCAGTTAAATCTGTATTTCTGTGAAGCTGAATTCCTGTCAATCGATGCTAAATTACAGTGTGCTATAAGGGCTTAATATGAGATCATGTACATGGAAACAACCCAATAAATATTAGTACTTCTCTTCAAGTTCAAGTAAACTTCCCTACACATCCCCAAACTACTAATTGTCAATCCTCAGAAATGTTCCCCATGTTGTATATTTAAATTTTTCCTATATGACACTTTTACTTGTATTGTTTTAATTGTTATGTATCTGTACCATATGATTTGCATATTTTATTGTGTATGTTGTGTATGTTGTATATGAAAATTTTTTCTCCCATTACAGCCTTTGCATATATGTAGCCTTGGCTTTTTTTCTGCATTTGTACTACAAATTTTCAGTGGGATTTGCACTGTTGTCTTCTGTTTTATAGGTTTTGTTATAGATTAACAAACAATATAAAAAGTATATCATTAAATATTAATATTTAACATTATCCTTTTGGAATATCATAGGGAAATTCATGCCTATAAACTTAGTTATACATGAGTGTGCTCAGAAGAAAATTTTGTATATAAGAGAGGAATTAAAGTATGAAAGCAATAAACTAAAAATCACTAACACTCAAATATAAGATAGCACAAATATGTACTAGGTACTGAAAGAGCTAAGTACCAATGTACTTAAATTCCAACTTCATGAAAATAAGTTCCCCTCACTTTCCTCTCTCTCTTTTTTCTCTCTCTCTCTGTCTCTCTCTCTCTCTCACACACACACACTTACACACACACACACACACACACATGTATATACCCCTTTACCCCTCTAAATATGTAAGTGATTAAGACACATTAACCGGCCTGTGTGGAATGAAGCAGCATGTGATCCCAGTAATATGGAAGACCTGGGAAATCAGTTATCATTTATTAAAGAAATAGCCTCCAATAGCCACAACAGCAGAACTTAAGTCATCCCTTTACAGTTTGAACCTGACAGCTGATGCTAAACATTAGAGAACATTGCAGTGAACATTAGGACCCTGATGTTTAAGTTAATAGATCCTGTCCTTCCTCATTATTAACCTCTCTCTCTCTCTCGCTCCTTATTCACTTGCTTAAAAAGAGCTTAATTCTTTCTTTATGAGCATTATGTTTTTACAGTGTTAACCTACTGTAACTTTTTGCCATTTTTTTTAGCCTGACTTCTACTCCCACTCCAGTTTCTGCAGAGGCATCCATTTGCCTCAGAAAAGAGATCGTGTGATGGTCTTTGGATGTTTCAGTGTGACCAGGCTACAGTCACCAGTTATTAATCAATCACTAATGCAGGTGTTGTCATAAAGACATTTTATAGATGTGATTGAAGTTATAGTCGATAATCAGTTGACTTATAGCAAAGGAGACTAGATAATATCGTGAGGCTGATTCATTAAGTTCAGAAGCCTTAAAACAGGGTTGAAGCTTTTCTGAGAGAAGAAATTCTGTGGACAGTAGCTTTAGTCTATTCTTACTGACAGCCTGCTCGAAAGATTTTGAAGCTGCTTAGCCAGTTTCCTGTGATAAATTCCTTAATATATATCTCCTTCTGATTCTTCTTTTCTGTTCAAACCCTGATGGATGCAGCTCTCATAGCAGAAATGCAAAGAGAGGCATTGTTCCTCAAGTTCTGATACTCTTAATAGATTTTTTTTCAACCTGTGATAAGACAATAAATTCAGAGAGGTTCTTTCCAAATGAAAGATTTGAAAAATTGGCCTCAGTAATGACAATAACCAAGTTTGGAGATAATTCAGGGTATGACTTGGGACAATATTTCTCAATTCTAACATGTCTATACTCTTGGCCTTTTTAGGATTTACTTCCTGGTTATGTGTCAAGTTTCTACATTCCTTACTAATGTGCCTGTGGTTTGGAAATTGCTGGCCCCTGACCACACTTTCAACAGGGAAATTGTAATCAAAGAAAGCGTGCTAGATTCTCTTCCTTGGGATCAAGCCTTCAGTGGGGCAACATGTTCATTAGACTGAAGGAAAAGATGAAGGCGGGCAGTTGTGTCCAGTTCACACATGGAATCCCTGAAATAGTCTGGCATTATTGCAATGCTACTGTCTAGAACAGCCTTGGCAAAGAGAAGATTGAGCTAAGTGAGATGCAGAATCCTGGATTAAAAGCAATCTTAAATTGCTCTGCAGTGCATTCAACAGGACTAGGTTCTCTGAGAACCCTTCTGAAAGATTTACAGAGATACTGAAAGTTTAGATAGATTTACTGATTTCTGAAAGCAGGGTCCAGAAACTTTGACACTGGGGCGGATGCCAGGAACTTCAGACTCCAGGATGAAAACACATCACCCTGGCTAGAGAGACAGGAGCAATTGAGGAAGGAGACCCAGGCATCTGGGATCACCTCCCCCTTGACTTCCACACTGCATTTCAATAGAAGAAAAGGCTGGCTGACTGGTGCCTCCTAAATCACCTTCCTGTAAATAGCAGGCATGGTATGGGGTAATCTCTCTAGAAGACACTATTTTTACTTAAACAAGATCAAGCCCCCACCCCACTCCTCCATCTGGAGACCAGAACCCTTTCACATGTAATTCCTAAAACTGTAAACCCAAGACCCTTTCACTTGTAATTTCTAAGGCTGTAAAAATAAGATCCTTTCAGGTGCAATATCTAGAGTGTAAGCCTATGTAGAGGCAGAGCTTCTCTTTGTTAGGGGAGCTTGGCTGTTTCGAGAAAATATAAAGCCTTGCTCCCAGGCCATAATCAAACCCCTTCCTTCTCTAGTTCATTGTCCGAGAGGTCTGTTTCTTGCAGCTGCTCCTGCTTCACAATGTCATCTCAGTGATCATCCAGCAGGATGAAATTCAATCTGCAGCCAATGCAAGAAGGACACAAGAATGCCAAGTAGATATGAGACATCCCCTTTAAGCTTTCACAGAAAAGGGAGGCCTCCCTACATAACCAACGTGCCATCCTGAAGAATAGCCAGGGAATAGGAAGAAAATATAAATCTATGAATATTTCCATAATCATTAAGATTTCTCCCTATCACAAAAACTTATAATTCTACATGGGTAGGAAAAAGAGGTGAATTTAAATGATGCATGGGAGCATTATTGGTTTTATAGCTCAAGGGTATTATGGGTTAAATCTACTTTATGCATTGGCTTATAATACTAATCAGTATTTATTACTTTATTTCTTGGAGAAGTATAAACTAATGATAAAAAGTGAAATGTTGGAACTCAGCCTAATAATAAATTAGACGCTGAATTAGTAGCATTACTCAACATAGTGCTTTAAGTTGATTCAAACTAGAGTTCTGCTTCTGTCAATGGAAAAACTGATTATTTTGTAAGACCCCTTCTGTCGAAAACAACTGGCAAATCTGGATAAAATGGCTTACAAGAAAATAGGTTTGGAGATTTTAAGACAGTGAGGAGTGAAAGGTTGAGGATCTGGGGGAGATCAGAAGACCATATTATGCCCACTATTTGCAGTCTCTTGTCTCTTTGAAGCAGCTGTCCACTCTGAATGTGCTGTCTGAGAGGATCTAAAGAAATTAACAGGGAAAACAAATGTAGTACTGACCCGAGCATAGAAAGTCAACACCAAGATAAAAGTATGCCAAATTGCAGGGTCTTTATTGACGGCGGCCACGGAGGACTCACGTCTCTCCAACCCGTGGCCCTGAAAGGAGGGTGTCAAGACCTTTTATACCTGTACAACCACCTCGGGAGTGAGGGTGAGGGGCAGGGGTGGAGTGAGGGGCTTCAGACATTCCAAGGACCAGTGGACTTTGGACACTCTGTAAAGCACCTCCTGGGTGGAGATGAGGGTGAGGGACTTCGGACATTCCGATTGTTACTTAAGTGGTTCACAGAAGTCAAGATATGCGTTCGTTTACACATTGTCTAGGTAAGGTGGAAATTACAAGTTGCAGGGGCCAAGATGGCCTGGGTATGGACTGCTTGCCTGTCTCATTAGGGGTTACGGAGAGCAGTTTCAACAGAAAGCTGAGGTATGGTTGAGGTATGCAGGTTTACGGGGCTTTTTACCATGTCACACAAGACTGAAGTTTTTAGCTGTTAAAAGAAAAACCTTAGCCAAATTAAATTTAGCAGAATTTAAATGAGCAAAGAATGGTTGCTGAATCAGACAAGCCTCCGGTGTAGGCTCAGGGAGACTCCAGCGCAGCCATGTGGTGGAAGATTTGTGGACAGAAATGGGAAAATGAAGTACAGAAAAATGGAGGTGAGGTACAGCAACAGCCAGATTGGTAAAGCTTGACATTTGCCTTATTCGAACATGGTTTGAACAGTTGGTAGCCTTTGACTGGCCAGACTCAGTAACTGGCACAAGAGTAGGTTCAGTCTGTTTACATCTCCATTTAGGTTATAGTTTACTGTGTACAGAAAAACCTTTAGGCTGAACATAAAATATGTAAGGAGGCAGCTTTAGGCTAAATTTGATTTATCAGAGCCTATCCAGAAAGAGAAGTCCTGGTAAATGCCCAGGGTTCAATTCTAAGTTGGAAAATGAACAGGAAATATACCAACAAGCCTAATATAACCAGCCTTATATTACAGTTCTAAATCTTAATAATTTTAATACATAATAATGTGGCATCATAGCAATGTGGCATCAAACTAAATTTCTAAAATTAACAGAATAAAAAGGAAGATATGTAATATTATTACAAGGGTTTTAATACCTGATAACTAATAAAACAGTAACTGATAGAACAACCAGATAAAACAATCAGTAACCATAGAGAAAAGTTGAGTAAAATACATAATTGCCTTAATAGACCTAAATAGGACACTGTATTCAAAACTTCAGGATATGATTTCCAAGTACACCTGGCATGGTTACTGAAGTTGACTATGTACTGTGCCATAAAACAAATACAAGATTAATGTGTTCTATCCCTTCTGGGCACCAATCTATTCACCTATTTTAAGAAATCTGATGTATTCTCATTTTTTACTTAGTAAGCTCTTTTTGCTAAGAACATAATAAGGGATGAAGAAATACTTGTTTCAGTTTTTGTTTTAGGACATGACATAGCATTTTTACTAGGCTTAATGTTCCAAGCGAGGCACGGTGGCTCATGTCTGTAATCCCAGCACATTGGGAGGCTGAGGTGAGCGGATCACCTGAGGTCAGGAGGTCGAAACCAGCCTGGCCAACATGGCGAAACCTGTCTCTACTAAAAATAAAAAATTAGCCGGGTGTGGTAGCAGGCACCTGTAGTCCCAGCTACTCAGGAGTCTGAGGCAGGAGAATTGCTTGAACCCGGGAGGCAAACATCACAGCAAGGTAAGATGGCGCCACTGCACTCCAACCTGGGTGACAGGGAGCGACTCCATCTCAAAAAACCTAAAAACAAAAACAAAACAAACCATGTTCCAAATGGGAAAAATCACTTTTAAATATATCTATTTAGTTAACAATATGCTACCATTAATATCATGTTTTTCAATAAATATAAGAATATTGGACTATGTTCTCAATCAAATTTTTAATACAATAATATAAAATATGGAATATCCAAATTTCAATCACATAGAGTAATTTAAATGCTACCTACCAGCATCTATCCAGTTACTGACAAATACTAGGTTTTCAATCTTGTGCAGACATTCCCAGACAGAAGTAGTTTTTCTCTTTTCTCTCTAAATTTCCACTGAGCATTGCGCTATTTTTTCCCTTGAATTACATTTATTCATGAAGATGAGATTCTCCATATTGACATACTGAGAAGCATGGTACTAAATTTAAACTGGAATTCCACAGAGGTTCCAAAATCTTACAAAGTCCTTCCACACTGTAGAAGTGAGAGCACTACTTATTCTCTGTCTTTTGATCTGTTTTAAAAGATGAAAGTATTCTAATCTGTATTTTAATGTGCTTACAAAATATGAAGGCCATTATTGAGTGGCTACATTTGTCATGAACTAGCTTAAAAGTACATAAGTAGATGTGGATTAAAATCACATGTTGCTTAACAAAGGGGATGTGTTCTGAGCACCGATGTCAGATTGTTTGTTGTGTGACCGTCATAAACTGCACTTACACAAACCTACACGGTACAGCCTACCAAACACCTAGGCTACATGGTACAGCCTATTGCTCCCAGCCCGCAAATCTGCGCGGCAGGTTACTGTACTGAATACTGTAGGCTACTGTAAAACAATGGGAAATATTTGTGTCTTTAAACATTCTAAATATAGAAGGGTACAGTAAAAATATAGTATTACAATCTTATGGGACCCCTGTCATACACCTGGACTGTCATTGGCAGAAATGTTGCCATGCTCTGCATGACTATAATTCATTCCAAATGTATAGTATGTTTGGCTTTCCTAGCAATTTCTTGATTCATTCGTCTTAGAAAATGAGGCGTATGCCTTTTACAGTGTTCCTGGGAGCAGAGCAAGTCGCTAAACTTTCTCTCTCCACAACTTCCCAGAGTCATGTATTAACTCAGAAGGGAAGCAGAACTGTACTTCAAACTCTAGATGACTCTCCACTGAGGCGTTACCTGTCCTGCATTTGCCTCATACAATATTAGAGTGCATCACATTTCCTGGATATTCCTTTTGTGACAAAGATTTTCTCCTATTGAAGAGATTTATCAACGTGAAACACCATTTCCTAGCATTTTATAAAACATCTGCAGAGAACAAGTACACATTATGCTGTTAGAGAATCCCCTCTCAAACAAACAAAAAAGGTAACAAACCCCAAAAAGGATATCTTGAATGATGAATACAAATCATGAGGTGAAAGTGATGAACAAAAGTTCTGTAAACAAGAAATACTCTTATTTTTGTCAATTTCTAATTTTCATATTCAATTTTTCACCTTTCTTAAGTGAAACAAGGAGAACAATTGTGTCGCATTCACATTTTTATTCCTCTATTCTTATGTAAAGCATGTGAATACTGCTCTATAGTTGTCACTTAAATTAACATATCAATCAGCATAAAGAGGATAAACAATGCGGGAGTGAAAGGCTCTATGCAGATAACAGCATTGATATTATGGGGTAGGAAATAAGAGGTGAAGGGACCTCTGAGAATAAAGTGAAAGAATTCTTAACTCGTTATATGAAAATTATCTTTTATTAAAGGCCGAAAAAACAGTCCTTAAACAAAGTTGAATTCAATTATAAACATCAACCATCCATCTGATGTTGAATTAGATTGCAACATTAGCCAGTGCCTTACACCGGGCTCCTCATATCACTGAGGGACACAAAAGAGTTAAGATCCCATAAAAGTGGACTGCAGTTCTTTACAGTAAAAAACTGAAAACCAAACCTTCAAATTATTTGCGCTCCCACATAGCGGCATGGTTTCTGCGGTGCTGGTGGAGGTTGGGGTGGCTGTTTCCATTTGTCTGGAATACCCAATTGCAAGCTAAGTGCTGCCATTGTGAGCTGCCTGCTGACACTTCCAAAATGACATTTCCATTCTTCAGGATTTGGAAGTTCAACAATACAGAGAATAATTTGTTTTAAAATTGAAGTATTAATCCATTTCACATGCCAACCTTGAAGTTGTGTGGTTCTGAAACTGGCCCCCAAAAATGGATGAAAACAGATTAAAAAGCAAAGTAAGAAAAACAGAAAGCATTTGCTGCATGAAATTTGCACACACACTCATATACACATGCATTCACAGTGTTCAACACACGAAGGTGAGATTGCTGCTATATCCATGTATATAACCATTACAAGAAATAGTAGGTCTAAGTATTATTTTGTTGGGAGTAAAGCGACACTGGGTAATAAAAGATAATTACTAACAAAAAATTGCCTGCTATGGAATCTCTCACCACATCCTCTCAAGTCACTCTTTGCTCTCGCTCTCAAAACATTTGATATTGGGAAGGTTTCATTTTCAGTACCCTACCGTGAATAGAAAATAAATCTTAGAGCCCCAAAATCACTAAGCTAAAGTGAAACGTCAAGCTGGGAACTGCTTAGGGCAAACTGCCTCCCATTCTTTTCCAAGTCACCTCTCTGATCAACTGAGATGTATGCATATCTGACTGCCTCCTTTGGAGAGGCTGATGAGAAACTCAAAAGAATACAAACATTTGTCTCTTATCTACTGATGACCTGGAAGCCCCCTCTGAGCTTCTAATCTTCCTGCCTTTGCTTTGAGTGGTCTCCTCTTTCCAGACCAAACCGATGTTCATCTTACCTATGTTGATTGATGTCTCATGTCTCCCTAGAAGGTATAAAACCAAACTGTGCTCCGCCCACCTTGGACACATGTCATCAGGGCTTCCTGAGGCTGTGTCATGGGCGAGCATTCTCAATCTTGGCAAAATAAACTGTCTAAATTCACTGAGACCTGTCTCAGATTTTCGGGGTTCACACTACAGTTTTCGCTCTTAGCACTGTCCCTGGGTTACCTGAGCTTTAATTCTTTTCTCTGTGTTGATATGTTCCAAAGTCATTTCACTAGCTTAGTACCTTCCTGATCTCAGGCCTGTGAAGCACCATGTTCCTCCCAACTCCTTTTTTCAAGGCTCTTCCTCCTCAGTGGTTCTGGTTTTAGTTAATACCGCCATGAGCCACATGTCTGCCTTTACTGGTAACCTGGCAGCTTAGATTTCTTCCTCAGCTTAGTGACTCTCAAGCTTCTTTATCTCAGGACCATCTTAAAATTATTTTGAAACCAAAAGAGGTTTTGTTGATGTGAGTTGCATCTATCAACATTTACCAAATTAGTACTAAAATATTTTATAAGTTCTTATTAATCAATTTCTTTAAAATAACATTAATAAGCCATTTTAAGTTAACATAATTAACATTTTCATTAAAAAACCCAGTTTCAAAAACAAAGAAATGAATGATAAGAATCAAAATGCTTAATGGTAAAATAAAGAAATTAGTGAGAAGAGTGTGTTGAGCAAACATTATAGAAGAGCATGGTTTTGGACTAAGCTCCATTGGACCAGATTTAAAACAAAAATAAAAATGGACTCACCCATGCTAAAGCTGCATGTCACCAGACCAGAACTGAGTTATTATCTGACCTACAGAGAAATCACAAGAGCGAGATAAAAGCCTAATTAACCAAAAAGACTAGTTTCAGTGAGCTTGATAAGGAAGGTCTCTCTGTTTTAACCTAAGTAACCTGATGTGCACGAATTAGTTATTTCTCTGTTGCTGGGTCTCCCTGTTCCCATTTCACGGGGAAAGTAACTTTAAAATAACAATCCACTTTTTGTTCTTTGCTTCTGCTTTCTTCAGCATTTTCTGTCTATAAAACCAAACTTCTCTGCTCTATGTATTAGAAGTTTTATTCTATTTTATGGAACGAAAGTACTGCCCAACTCTAGAATCACAGTGAAGCCAATTGAGATCTTTAAATTTTTGTAATTTTGTCTTTTGACAAGAGGTATTGCTTAATGTCTTTAGTGCCGGCCTTATATTCAAGTAACTGGACTCTCATATCTGCTTCTGAATTCAATCTGCTGTGATATAAGACATTATAGAGTCTTTAGAAATCTCTACTGTATTCTCATGAGAGCATAAAGGTGAAAAGGGCAAATAATGTTTTAATGTTATAATGAAAATAGCTTTGACTTTGAGAACGATCTGAAAGAGTCTCAGGAAGTCACAGGGGGTCTCCATTACTCCCTCAATTGAATTGATCACAAAGCGCTGATTCCTGTGCCTAGGTCAGGCAGGAGTAAGTTCTTGACAACATTAATTATAAAAATCCACCTATGCAAAAGTTTTACGGGGTCTGAGATGAGGTTTTGATGGCACACAGCATTTTTTTTTTAATGAAAAACAAAGAACAAAGTAGAAAAAAGTCCCATTAGACATGTCTCATGTTCTTACTGACCTCCTTAGATGCTCACAGCAAGGTCTTCTCCCTGGCCACTCCACCTTGACTCAGCCTGCAAATGTCTCCTAGCTCCAGCCCTTATTTTCTTTCAGTTTCACCCTTGGGTTGTAGAAGAACTTAGCTCTCTTGTATGTTTACCCATTCAGTTTTACAAAAAAAATAAAAATAAAAAAGGTTATCATCATCAAGGCATAGTGAGCATTTGATGGTTTCAACACTAAAATAAAAAATTTTATAACCTTACAATGTGGGAAAATTTTACATAATGAGACCTGCTTGAAAGTAATCTCCCAACTGTTGTATTGCAAAAACTGACACATTTGAAAATACAACATGCAAACTAAGCCTATTCTTTGCAAATTAAATATCTGCTGAAGTCGCTTTTGCTAGTCAATGGGGAAAGGGGAAGACATCTATTTGGACCCTCTATACTCTCTTGGCCAGTTTTTATGGTACTCAGACAAACACAGCAACCTCAGTATGAGAACGGTGTGCTAATCATTACCCCTGTAAACCAAAAATAACATTCTAAGCCCCCAACCATCTGAAGGGACCCCTTCTCTCCACCAAGGGCATTCCAAAATTAACCTGAAAAAACTGTTCAGGCCATGATGGAAGGGGGCCTTGGACATGCCTCATTGTAATATCGTCCCATTCAGGGTTCAGGACTAGCTGACCAGAATTAACATCAATATGGGCCTTAAGCCTGATATGAAACATTTACAATCTATCCTCTCTGAAGCCTGCTACCTGGAGGTTTCATCTGCATGATAAAACTTCGGCCTCCACAGACCCTTATTGTAACCCAGACATTCCTTTCTATTGATTACAGATCTTTAGATAATAACTCCTTCAACCAATTGCCAATCACAAAATGTTTAAATCTATGAACTTAAATCTATGACCTAGAAACACCTACTTTCAATTATCCTGCCTTTCCAGATTTGATCAATGTACATGTCAGGTCTCCATGTGCAAGCCTGGACTCAGAAAGTCTGAAGCCCTGCCTGACTCGGCTGATCGGCCCCCCACCCCCAGCCTGCATTCACCATTATCCCTAATCACCCAGTAAGAGCTTCCCCCGGAGGAGCATCTCACCCCATGCTGCCATCTTAACTGTTCTTATGATAACGTGAATACTCCTTGCCCATCCTGCCATCTTAACTGTTCTTATAATAATGTGAATACTCCTTGCCCCACCCTACCTTCTTCACTACTCTTCCGCCTTACTCCACCTGCCATTGTAACTCAACTTATGGAATAAATACTCCTTGCCACTACCCCCCACCACTGTAACTGATCTTACTCTGTAACACCCCCACCCACCAAAAACTGATCCAATCTATAAAACCAATTCCCACCCTTACCTCCTGTGCCTATCCTTTCTCAGATTCCGCCTGCTTGCACCCAAACGTGAAATAAAACGGCCTTGTCGCCCACACAAAGCCTGTTTGGAAGATCTCTTTATTAAATGTGTTTAATATTCAGTACTATTGGATGGGAATAACAGTCCATTGTACATGTATGGATTGATGTATTACACCTCCCTAAAACGTACAAAAGCCAGTTGCACCCTGAGCACATTGGGCACATGTCATCAGCACCTCCTGAGGCTGTTTTATGGGTGTGTCCTTAACCTTGGCAAAGTAAACTTTCAAAATTGACTGAGCCCCATCTCAAATACTTTTGTGTTCACAGCCCTCTGCTGATATGATATGTTATTATCCCACAAGTCCTTGAGGTTCCATTCATTTTTAAAAGTGTATTTCTCTCAGTAATTGAGATTTAATCATTTACGTTGATCTACCTTTACTTTCACTGACTTTCTCTTGCTCTCTCTATTCTGGCATTGTACCATCCAATTAGAAGTCCTTCTCTCCTGCCTGTCTCTCTACCCTTCCTCTTTGCCCACTCCTTCTCCTCCTCCTCCTTTCTGCCCTTCCTCTCTTCTTGCTTATTACAATTTTCAATTCTGAATTTTCTATCTAGTTTATCTTTATATCTTTTTTTGTTTAGTTTTTTGCCCAGGTTAACCTTGAACTTCTGGGCTCAAGTGATCCTCCCGCCTCTCCCTCCCAAGAAGCTGGGACTATAGGCTCACACCACTAAGCCCCCCAGCCACATCGTTATATCTTGTAATATTTTTTGCTGAGGGCTTCTTTTTTCCCAGTGGTTTCAAAATTGCTTCCAATAACAACTTTGACTCATTTTTATCATAGTTGCTTTTAGTCTTTGTGATATAATTCAAACATCTGTGTTGTTTTATCTTTGACATTTATTGAATGTCTTTGCCTATGCAAGTTGATGTAATCCTTTTTCTTTGTATAATTTGTATTCTATCTTAGATAGTTTAATACTATGTTATGAATCTTGTTTAAATCCTATGGAGAATATAGATTTTTTTTTCTAGCAGGTAGTCAACATAATTAGGTTTAGGTTGCAAGTTCCAGCATGCATTCTGTGGTCTTTGGCTTCAACATAATTTCAGCTTTCAAATTCCTGCAAGTGTTATTTTGAACCGTCTCATGTGCATGCCACTCTATCCAGTCTGGCCCCTTGGGAACTGCCTTTTATTTCAGGTCTCTCATTCTTTAGTATGCCGAGAAGGAGCAGATCCACACACAAATAGCTTGCAGGGAAGCCCAGGAATTCAACTTTAGAAGGTTGTTTCCCTGAGTTCTTCTTTCTTCATAATCTCCCCAGTGTTTCCCAATTTCCAGTGTTTCCCCTTTTAGTTCCCCATTAAGAGAGCTGGGGCTTTTGTTACCCTGTGCTGTGTATTGCTGTGACTGTGCCTACAACCAGAAACGAGCACCTGAAGGACAGAGAGAGAAAAAAAAATTAGTGTGGGTTTTTCCTCCATCTTGGGACCATAGCTTTTCTGATGTGAGAAGACGCTTCAGCTCCCTAAGAATTTTGAGCCTTGTGGTTCCCATTAGTTCTACTGTCACAGAATTTTTTAAGGACAATGACCCAAGAAGAAAGTATTAAGAAAAAGAAGCTTGAGGGGATGTGGTGGTGGGATTTTTCCATTTATCTGAGCATAAGGGCTTCTCTTTCCTTCTGAGACAAAATGTTAGGGCGTCTCTGCCAATTTCCAGTATTTGGGGCTGTGTTGAGACTAGACCAGGGATAGAAAACGAAGAAAAAAATGTTAATCTCATGGCCATTTAGGTGGCACTTTAAATTCTGGTCTTTTCCTTTAATTAACCTCATACTATTTACTTTTGAATCCTAAAACACCTTGCTCTAGCATTGCTTCCAAGTTTTATTCATGCATAATTTGAGAGACACTCTGTGCTTATTCCATTGTGTCTTGAACTAAAACTCTAGCAATTTATCTTTATATATTAATAAATTTTAAGAGAGTGGTCATGATGCAATAGGCATTTTTCAAAATTGGTTTTATTATGTCATGCACCTGGATGCTATTATAAGTAGAAATATGGTTTTTGTTTAAAGTCAAAGTCCCACACACAATGTTCGAAACCTCAGTGCACAATTGATCTGATGGAAACCCACCATTGCTCTTGCTGTCAGCCTGAGCACCAGATAAAACACTTCCGGGGGAGGTTTTTGGCAAGGAGAAAAAATGATGTTATCTTGGATTTACAAATTTTCATCATCATATTGTTAGGTAAAACATATTTAGTTACTGCCCTTCAAAAGTTTTCCTTTGTGTGTGTTTTTTTTTTTTTTTGGTTGATGTTCTAGGTAAATAAAAACAGAAGTTTGAATATTGAAAAGTTAAATTTGCCAGGCAGAGCAATAGCTTTGCTTAGAGCACAGCTTATTCAGTAGTGACCCCTTCCCAATTAACTTTGGCAATCGTATTCAATCTCCATGCATGAATAAGCAAAAATACCACGATCCAGAGGCTGCATTGAACCATTGGTAGGCTTCTATCTACAAGATCCTTCTCTATCTCTCAGAGACTTCTTCGTATGTCTTGTATCTCACTTAGGTATAAAGTAGGCTTTTTCACCAGCCCTCTTAAACAGTCTTTCTAAGTTACTGAAATGCGTGGCTTTTTCCATCTCTCCCACCATTGTAACCGTGTATTTCCTAAAGCCTTTCTTGTCTTTCCCAACACAGATGCTGCTAACCCTTATGGAATCTGCGTATGAATTAGGAAGAGACCCCAGTTCTTTGATGTATGCAGCCCTATGCTGAGACGCAGGATAAAGAGCAGAACTTAAATTACTATTATTATTATTATTAATTTTATTTATTTATTTATTTTTTAGGTAAAGTCTCATCTGTTCCCCAGACTGGAGTACAGTGACACAGCCCTGGCTCACTGCAACCTTCACCTCCTGCGTTCTAGCAATTCTCATGCCTCAGCCTCTTGAGTAGCTGGAACTACAGGCATGCGCCACCACACTCGGCTAATTTTTGTATTTTTAGTAGAAACCATTCTTTAATCCTTACCTCAAGTGATCAGCCTCCCTTGACCTCCCAAAGTGCTGGGATTACACACGTGAACCAAGAACTTAAATTAGACATCCGCAACTTTACCTCCTCACTTGACTTTTGGCAAAACCTCTATATCCACTTCAACTTTTTCTTTCCAACTTAAGTGTTAGCATTTTACAAAGTTTCTTCCTTGGACATCTTCCTTTTTAAAATAAACACTAGTTCTGGGCAATTGCTTATTCTGCCAGACCTTTAGCTATCATCCTAATGCTGATTTTCTTAAATACGTTATTCTAGTCCTAACTTTCTTCAGTAATCAAGGTTGTTATTTCCTATGGACAAACCTTCCAGAGTATTCTAAATTTTCCTTCGAGTACCATGCCCCCAAAAGAAATGAACGATTTATTGCAACTCATGTTTATAAGTTGCAACAACAAAAATAAGAAATGCAGCAACAAATATTCTCTCTGTTTTCTACCTCTTAAAGAAGCCACTATCTTCCAATAGTTGCAACAATTCAATTTCTTTTTTTTTTTAATTGGGGACAATGTATCTGGATGAATCATTAAGACAAGTAATGACTTCTGCAGAAAAATCATACTCAACAAATACATATCTTTTCTCTTTTAAATATCAAATATGGTGACCAATTGGAGTCAAAGAAGAAGTAAAATCATAATTAAAAAGTGCAATGTCTGTGATAAGTTTTCTTAAGCATCAATAGCATATCTTTGTGACTTTCAAATTGCTTTTCATTTATTATTATTATTTTATTTAAAGGGAACATACTTTGGTTGAAAATGTCTTATTGCTCTTTTCTGTACAACATAAATATAAGGCATTTTTTTTTTAGAGGTGGGGTTTCACCATGTTGGCCAGGTTGGTCTTGATCTCTTGACCTCATGATCCGCCTGCCTCAGCCTCCCAAAGTGCTGGGATTACAGGTGTGAGCCACTGCGCCATGCCAAATATAAGGCATTTTAAAGTACAGCAAGAGATACCAGTGTCTTTCAAGTAACAAGCATACCGGAATAGATTAAAACCACTATATGCAGAAGCACATTATCTGAGGGCACAATTGAAGTATCACACATCAGTGTAAACCAGGTCCTACCAAATTTCCAGCACAGGGGTTTCTCAGTTGTCTCATTTAGCTGCCATATTTGTTTGTTTAAATATTCATATGCATTTATTTCTACTTGAATCTATAGGAAGTATACAATGGGTAACATTTACACAAAACTTTTCCATTAAGTAGAGTGCTTTCATGCACTTCGTTTGCAGTGCTCACAAAAATTTGTGGGCTTGATACAATGAATATTATCCTCATTTTATCAGTGAATAAAAGGATCCTAGAGATAGCTGAATGTATATAAAATTAGTGAGACAAAGGGAGAAGCTATATCATCTTTCATGTGTGGTCATCCTTCCACCGTATCATTTTGCACGCATAATTATAATATTTGTTACAAAGGATTGGAATTAAAATGAAATCATTAGATAGTTGGTTAATAATAATGCTTTGCTTGTGTGAATGTTTTAAATAGCATACTATTTTTAAGGAAGAAATAAAAACGTAAATCCTTTTAATGGTAATTTAACAAACTTATTTTATGTGAGTCCTAAAATCAGTTTTGGAAGAAAAAAGTTGTGGACAGCGTTGAAGATGCCAGGTAACACATTAAAAAGCTACTATCACCAAGGGTACTAGAGGAGAAGTGATAGACATTAGGTCTTTAAAATGCAAACTACGTACAAGTAAAAGAACGCTATATTTAACATATGAAACTGATTCTGAAGTCTCCATAGCAACTACTAAAATGTTAAGCATAAATTATGTGATTAAAGATATCAAAGATAGCTTTCTTTCAGCCTAAGCAATTGCAAACCAGACGATGAAACTGGTTCTTTTTCAGAAAGTCCTACCAAGTACACCTCTGGAAGATAATTAGAAGAGATTTTGTCCATGACAGGCTAAGCTGATTAATAATTTTAGAAATGAAATATATTGCTTTAGTTTAAGTGGAATCCAGGACTAATCTCTACATTAGAGAAGAGATGCTTGTATTAGTTTGGCAGCTTGTTTTCGTTTGATAGTATAAGATGATCCTTCACTGGAGAAAACTACAAACAAAAGCTTCTTATTTTACTATTCCATTTCAGTCATGATAAACATGGTCTAAATTATCTTGTTCTTTAACTTGTATGATATGAATGTGTATGTGTATGGCTGTGTTATGTACATTTGTCTTGAGCAGTTTTTGAAGGGTAGCAGAATATACCACCCCAAAACAAGCCACTTTAGTGTAAGGATTCTTTTCAGCTGAAGGCAATTGGGAAGAAGGAGATATAAGACGAGCTCTCTGCCTTGGGCATAAATTTGCAAAAGTAAAGGTGTCCCTTCTCCTGTTTCTACCAGGAAGGACAAAGGTTTATCACAGAGATAACTTTAGACCATATGAGCCTGGAGCCACACCAGAAAAATTTATTAACAAACCTTACTAGCTGACCATAATCTACCCAATGTTTGCTCTTCCACAATTTGCCACCCCAAAAGGCTCAAGGTCCTTTTCTTTGCCTTATCACTCACCTAAACATTTATTATTTTTTGTTGAAGGTATCATGTAAAAGCTGGAATTCTGAGCCACCTCTTAAAGAGTTACTCACTTTCTGGGTATCTCTCATGTACATGAGACATACATTTTAGCACACATTTGTTTTTCTCTTGTTAATCTTTCATTATTGAGTTTCTAGCTAAGAACTTGTGAGAGTAGAGAGAAAATTATTTTTTTCCTCCTCCGCAGTTTGGTGTCAGTGTAAAACCAAAGATATTATATACCAAATAATAAATTACAAGTTCTTTATGGAATTCTGGAGTATCATATTGTAAAACATCTAAAACTTGATTTATTAATTGTGAAACATTTGATACAAAATTCCATGCAATTTTCTTCAGCCATGTATGAACTCACCATAACTATTTCAGGCATCTTTTTTGTGTTTCTATACTTGGTAAATCTCATTCAGCTCTGAGATATCTTGATGAGTCAGAAAAGTCAACACTGGAAGTGTAAAAAAAATATACCAAGGCCAATAAAATTAGATGGCAAATAATTTTAAATTTGGATCCAAAAATCAATTAAATAAAAATGAGCCAAACTATAGAAAAAACATGCTTTAGGTTCTTGCATATTCCCTATGTATCAATAGTTTGAAAGAACGTTAAAACCAAATCAACAAATGACAGCCACAGAGAACAACTGGATACAAAGACAGAATGAAAATGATGTTATTTGTAAGGGAAAGAGATAAAGCTTTCCCGCCATCCTATTTTGAAGATTAGCTAAAAGTGAACTTACAATAGGCAGATTCATAGGAGAAAAAGGCATACAAATTTATTTAATATGCACAGGGGAAAAAAATCACAGGACAGCAATTACCCAATAACTCAATGATGTCCAGATGCCTATATATCCCCTCTCGTAGAAGAAGGAGAGATGGGAAAAAGTGATGATTTGAGGGATTGTTAGTAAATGATTCTTAGGGGAATGAATGGGCCTATTGTTCAATGCTTAGCAAATGAAATTTAATTGGACCAGAGAATAGATGAATAGAATTTTATATAGGCTGATGGCATTTTAGGCTATCACATTCGAAACGGAAACACAGCCTTTCTTTGATGGATGATGGCCCTATTAAAAGGTGAAGGGCCAGGCGTAGTGGCTCACGCCTGTAATCCCAGCACTTTGGGAGGCCAAAGCGGGTGGATCACCTGAGGTCAGGAGTTCAAGACTAGCCTGGCCAACGTGGTAAAACCTCATCTCCGTTAAAAACATAAAAATTAGCCAGGCGTGGTGATGGGTGCCTGTCATGCCAGCTAGTGGGGAGGTTGAGGCATGAGAATCACTTGAAACCAGGAGGTGGAGGTTGCAGTGAGCCACACTCCAGCCTGGGTGACAAGAGTGAAACTCCATTCTCAAAAATAAAAAAATAAAAAAAGAAGTGAAGTTTCTCATTGTTTGTCAATCTTTATATTCTCGATTAAAGGGAAAAAAGGAGACGCCTCTTTTGTCCTGCATGTGCAAGAAATCAAGGACACATTAACATTTGCTTTTCTGTGGTAGTTGATTCATCCACTTAGTAAATACCAGTAACTGTTTATCATATGCAAGGCACTCTGTTAAGTGGTAGGTTGGACTCAACCTATGATAGCAAATAAGGTATAAGTACAACAGTCACAGTCGAGTTTCCTTCAAGGTTGCCCCTCATTATTGAGATCAACGAGAGGCTTTCCTTTAGGGCGCCTGCAGAAGAGGCCACAGCCAGCAATCCCTTGCTATAAGCTAATTTTGATAGAAATAAACTCTTGAGTAATCATGATTCTGTAGCATCTGATTTCGATACTCATGTTTATTCTATCAGTACATTAGTCATTGTGCTAGATTTGGTAAATAGAAATGAAAAATGCAATCTTGACTTTGTTAAAATCATAGGCAGTAATGGTAATGAAAAATAAATGATTAAGCCAAAGACTTCAAGATGACTCCATTTTCTCCTTCTTCCTTTTTAATTCAATTTTTCCATTATAGTCATTCATTTTGCATATTTAAGAGATTTCACTTTTTCTGGTTACAGTTTTATTGATATATAATTCACACACCATAAAATTTACCCAGTTAAAATGTGAAGTTAAACTTTTTTTAGTTCACACAGTTGTGAACTTTAAAAAACCCAATAATTTATTAGTTGTGAAATTTTTAAAAAATCAATTTTAGAATTTTTTATTACCTCAAAAAGAAATCTGTATATATTATCACTTCCCTACTCACCTATTTTCCAAGTCCTAAGTAACTACTAATCTGCTTCCTGTCACTACAGATTTCCCTGTTCTGGATATTTAATGTGAATGGAACCATATAAAAATCTACATTTTATAGCTTTTACTTAGCACACTGTTTTTAAAGCTTATTCATGTAATAGCACAGATCAGTAATTCATTACTTTAAATAACTGAATAATATTCTATTGTATGGTTATATCACATTTTGTTTATCCATTCTTTAGTTTATAGACATCTGGGTTGTTCCTACTTTTTGGTTATTATGAATAATGCTGCTATAAATATCTATGTGTAAGTTTTTCGTGGATATGTGTCTTCTTTTCTCTTGGACACATGCATAAAAATGGAATTGCTGGATTACAATGTAACTCTATGCTTGACCATTCATGGAGCTGTAAAACATTTTTCTAAAATGGCTGCAACGTTTTACATTCCTCTCAGAAATTTATGAGGGCTACAATTTCTCTACATGTGCACCAACATTTACAGATATCTGATTTTTTGATCCTAGCCATCCTAATGGGTATAATATAAAAATAAATGATTAAGCCAAAAATTTCAAGATGATTCCATTCTTGCCTTCTTCCTTTTAAATTCAATTTCACTGTGGGTTTGCATTTTCTTGGTGACTAATAATTCAAGCATCTTTTTCTGTGTTTATTGGTCATTTGGATACAGTATTTTGGAGAACCAGCCATTCAGATCCTTTGCTCATTTTCTTTTTAATTACTCATTTGCCTTTTTACTATTGAGTTGAAAGAATTTACATATATACATATGTGTGTCTGTGTTCATAAAATACATATATTTTATGCATATGTATTTTATATATACAAGTTTCTTATCAGATATTTTCGTCCATTCTGTGGATTGACTTTTTTATTTTCTTGATAGTGTTCCTTGAGGCACAGAGGTTTTTCATTTTACTAAACTCTAATTTATTTACTTACTTCTTGTTTGATTATGCTTTTGGTATATCTAAGATTGCATCGCCAAATCCGAGTACACAAAAATTTATCCCTAATTATTCATCTAAAATTCTCATACTTTTGAGCTTTTATATTTAGACCATCAATCCATTTTGAGGTTATATTTGTATAGAGTATGAGGCAAGGTTCCGATTTCATATGATTTTTTCCAATTGTCTCAGCATCATCTGTGGAAAACACTATCTTTTCCCATTTAATGTTCTTGTTACCTTTTTAAAATGTCTATTGACTGTGGATCAGGGTTTACTTCTGATCTCTCAATTCTGTTGTATTGCTCTGTTGGGATACTTAGGCCAGACCACAATAGTCTCATTATTGTTGCTTTGTTTTAAAATCAAAAAGTGTGAGTCTGTCACCTCTTACTTCTTCAAGTAGACTCAGTAGGATTCAGACTTTTAATGGCATTTCTGGATCCCTTGAGTTAACAGGAATTTTAGGAGCAGCTTGTCAATTTCTACAAAGAAACAAGCTCAGATTCTAAAAGAAATTCCTTTGAATCTGTAGATAAATTTGGGGAGTAGTATCATTTTAACGATACTGAGTCTTCTGATTCATGAATAGAAGAGGCATTTCTATTTGTTCAGACCTTCTTAAATTTCTTCCAACAATGTTTTATAGTTTTAAAAAATAAGAATTTGAGATTATTTTGTTAAAATTGTTCCTAATTATATTCCTCTTTTATGCTATTGTAAATGCAATTATTTTCTTAACTTTCTTTTCAAATTTTTCACTGCAGGTATATAGAAATATAATTGATTTTTGTTATTAATCTTGTTCCTTGCATACTTGCTGAACTTGTTTATTAGTTCTAACTTTTTTCGTTGATTTCTTAGGATTTGCCATGTACAAGATATAAGATCATGTCATCTGTCATCTGAAGTTATGGTACGTTGTATATTCCTTTTCACTCATCTCAAAATATTTCTTAATTTTCTTTATTTTAAAAATTACAATGTATCCAGAGTGTCCTGTTTAATGTCTACATATTTATGTTTTGTCTTCTGGATAAAACATGTAATTAGATCTTATTTTTTTGCAGTTTGATTTTTTTTTTTTTTTTTTTTTTTTGCTTTTTATTCAATCTGACAGACTCTGCTGTTTGAATGGGTTTCTTTATTCATTTTCATCTTGTATTGTTATATAAGTGGTTGAATTTATGTCTGACATTTTACTTTTTGTTTGCTACGTGTCTCATGATACTTTTATATCTCTGTTCTTCAGTTACTGAATGCTCTTGCATTAAGTGTATTTTTCTAATGTATGATTTTAATTGTTGTTTTTAACTGAATATGGATGTTTATTTCTTTAGTGGTTTCACTAGAGTTTAGCATATACATTTTAACTTTTCAGTATCTGCTTCACATTGATAATATCTTAATTTCAACTTAATGTGAATATGTTATTCCTATACAGCTATATTCAGCTTTTCTTTTTTGCATGTGGCATTACTGTTATACATATTACAACTATATATGTCACAAACCCAAACATGCATTTTTATAATTATTAGTTTATATAATTATATATCTTTTAAGGAAGCTGGGAAAAGAAGGGAGAGCAAGTATGTATTTACAGATGTTATATTAACTTTACTAATTAACATTTCTGTTTCTTTTCATTTGTTCCCTTGAGTTCAAGTTACTCTTTGGACTCATTTACTTGGTTCAATACATACTTGACCCCAACTTTGCTCTGTTATTGGCAAATAACATTTCTAATGGTATACATCAGAAAACAAAATTATATGCATATTGGTTTATATATTGTGTTTTAAATCAGTTAAGATAAGAAAGGAGAAAGAAATCTGCATTTTTATCATTTTTTATAATTAGATAGTTACTTTTACCAGTTTTTTTTTTAAATGCAGTTTCAAATCACTGTTAGGAGTCCTTTGCTTTCATTATGAAGAACTTTCTTTAATATTTCTCGTAAGGTATGTCTGCTCACAAGAATTATCTCAGTTTTTGCTCATGTTTATTTCATCAGCATATTTGAAAGATTTCTGGATTTAGGATTCTGAATTGGCAGGGTTTAAAAAATTCCTTTCTATGCCTGAGGTTTCAATTTTTTGAATTTGAAAAAGCAGACTTCGGCAATGATTTTAAGCAGTAGGATATAAATAAATCCCACATGCTTAGTGGTCAGAGTTCCAATAATGGAATACTACGCATAAATGGGTCTTAAGTTCTTTGACTATGCTATCTTTGCCTTCTGGCCTACGTTATTTCTGATCAAGAATCAAGCTATTAGTCTTATTGGGGCTACCTTATTAGTGATGAGTTATTTTTTCTTACTGCTTTTAAGATTATCTTTTTGTAATTAACTTTTAGTATTTTTGTTATAATTTATCTGTGCATCTTTTTTAATTTACCTAGAGTTTGTTGAGCTTCTTGAATGTTTAGATTCATGTTTTGAAAATCAAATTTGAAACTTTTCAGCTATTATAATATTTCTTTGGAAATATTTCACTTCTATCTATTCTCTTTTCTGGCATTGCCATTATGCATGTTAGCACCTTTAAAAGCATCTCAATTTTCTATGAAGTGCCATTTATTTTTCTTCATTCTTTACACTTTGTGTCCTTCAGATTGTATAATCTTGATCAATGTATAATTAGGTGCACTAATTCTTAATTCTACTCATTCAAATATACTGCTGAGCCCCTCTAGTGAATTTTTCATTTCATTGTGGTGGTTTTCAAGTCAAAATTTCCATTTACTTCTTTTTTATAATTTATGTTCTTTTATTGATGTTCCTTATTTGATGAGATATGGTCATCATTGCAACTTCCTTTACTTTATTAAGCATGGCTTCTTTAGTTCTTTGAACATATTTTTAATAACTATCTGAAGTATTTTTCTGTTGTTACGTCTGACATATCATCATTCTCAGAGGCAGTTTCTGTTGCCTGCTTTTTTACTTGTGTGTGGGTCAGATTTATTGGTTTGTTTCTTTTTTTTCCCAGTGACTAAGATGTACTTTTTTTTTAAAGTTAGTCTCAAAGTTTCACACATGACTATTCACCTACACATAAGCAAACCAGAAAACAGCATGTGGTAAAATCAGTGGTGAAAGAGTCGAAGGTTTGCATGAGTGAGGATGATTCCCTGTTTGTTGCAGTCCTCAATCACAACTTTGTCAGCAGCAAAACCGGAGAGAGCCATGATGTACACAACACCACTCCTTTTAGCTTTGTCTACATTCTTTGAAAGGGAAGAAGGCATCGGAGCTGACAGACACTTAAGTCAGTTTGTCAGCCCATTCTTTCTTCTTTGCCTCAGTTAGTAATTCAGGGACTTCCTTAAACGGGGCCTTCCACTTTATCAAATCTTCACCTTTGCCAGTGGTTCCAGTCACACATTGATCGATGGGATTGGAGATTTCTGCTTTCTTCACTCCCATTTTGAACTTCATCTAAAGCACTTGTGGATGGTGTCTAAGCCACCAATAGTTGCCTTATTTCCTGTAAGGCGAGTGCAGTGTGTATGAGACTGCTGCCCTGCTCCAGTGCCGATAACCTGCCCGTTCTTGGTGTAGCACACAGAGTTGGACTGAGTGTACTTGACAGCAATGGTGGCTACAGTGAGATCTCGGAGAGCAGACTCTGGAAGGTCTTCGTTTTTGGTAACAAAATTGCTAAATAATGACTTGTCGATGACATCATTATTTCTCTTCTGGCTTAAATGAAGACCAAAGAGAGTTTGAACTTCATTTTAATCTGGTTCATAAGACTGGTCCATCTAAAGAACAGAGTAATTTCCATTTTTCTTTTTGGAAAGTATTATCAAGGCTTCTTCTTCATATCCTGGGACAATTACACCATCAGATACTTCTCTGGAAATAATTTTTGCAGTTGGTACATCATGAACATCAGACAATGCAACAAAATCACCAAATGAAGACATTCTATCAGCCCCTCCTTTTCTTGCATATGCTGTTGAGACGAGTGTAAGCGTTTTATGGAGATCATAGACAGTGCAGACTCTGGCCTCATCTTCACGGAGTGGAATTTCAACAGCAGCATCTGCTGGGCTGACGTGTTTGAAAGAGGTAGCAGCTGGAATACCTAACACCTCTTTGAGTTCCTTTACTAGCTGCCAGGCAGTCAAAGCATCATGCATGTTTATAAATCCAGGGGCTCCATTTAGAACTGTGAGGAGAAGCTTGGGCTTCAGTGTGTACAGCTGGGTAGGGGTCTGATGAGGGTTCATTTCATACCACAAGAGCATCTGAAATATGTCTTTTCTGTACTGTTTCCCGAAATAATCTGAAATTGCTTCATCGTATTGTGCCATATGAGTGAACGCCTTCAAGGCTAACTGGTGTGTAGTCTCCAAGGAGGTGTCCTTACTCTCAGAGTTCCGCATCTCTGTGGACACTGCCATAGAGTCCTCTGGTTCACAGACCGCTGTCACTCAAGTGTGGTTTTTGGCTGCAGCTCTCAGTAAGTTTACTCCACCAATGTAAATTTGCTCCACAGCCTCCCAGCAGTTACACCTGGAGAAGCCACTGTCATCACAAACGGATAGAAATTGCAGGCAACAACTCTGATAAGATTGAAATCAAGTCTGGACATGTCAGCGTTATCTTCTGGGATATTACGAGCCAGGATTCCAGCATAGATTGCAGGATGCAAAGTTTTCACACGTCCCCCAACATTTCAGGGAATCCTGTCAACTCAGAGATGTCTCTGATTGCCAGACCAGCATCCCTGAGAGCTTTTGCAATCCCTCCAGAAGCGACCAGATTCAAACAAAGAGAAGTCAGCTTTCTTGCAAATTCCACAAGGCTGGTTTTGTCAGAAACACTAAATAAGGTGAGCTGGCCAGGAACCAGGACAGCAGGCGCTGGGTCCAGGGTGAGTGGGAGGCAGCAGAGGCAGCACCACGTGCACAGGGATTGTTTGTTTCTTTGCAAATCTCATGAAAGTTCAGACGTCCAATATCGAAAAAATATTGTTGAGTAATTTTCTATGTTTATATAGACTGAGCTATTTTAGAAGACATAGAAATAATATTTTCAAAGAAATTTAACCTATCAAAAATTCTTACCTTCTTATAGTTGTGAAATATGCATGTGGTATGTTTCTTGTCAATTAACTCCTAATATTCTTGAAATCTTTAACTTGAAGTTTTTTTTTTATGCTAATGAGTTGGCTGATGGGAGGCTTCTGGGTAGCCCCAGTATGGGGGCTGGTTGCCAGCGGAACCAGCAATGAAATTTGAGGGTTGGAATTTTCATCCTGCCCCCAGTCTCCAGGGAGGGTAGAGGAGGTAAAGGTTAAGTTGATCCCCAATGGCCGCTGATATCATCAATCATGCCAGGTAAGCTGCTATGTAAACCAAAAAGGGGCAGGGTTCAAGGAGTCTGCTGAACATGTGGGGGCTTTCAGAAAGGGGGGTAAGAACACATGAACATGCCAAGAGGGAGGTGCACCCCAACTCCACAGGGAGAGATATTCCTGTGCTTGAGGCCCTTCCAGACCTTGCCCTATCTATCTCTTCATCTGGTTATTTGTGTTTATCCTTTAATACATCATTTGTAATAAATCTTTAAACTTAAGTGTTTCCCTGAATCCTGTGAGCCACTCTATCAAATAAATCGAACCCAAGGAGTTATGGGAATTTATAGCAAGCTGGTCCAAAGCACAGGCAAAATAACTTGAGGCTTTTGACTGGCATCAGAAATGGGGCTGTCTTGTGGGACTGAGTCTTCAATCTCTGCAATCTGATTTTGTCTCCAGATAGATAGTGTCAGAATTTAACTGAATTAGAGGGCATCAAGCTGATGTCTGCTGCAGAATTGCTTGCTTGTTTGTTGGTGGGGAGAAATTCCACCATATCTGGTGTCAGAAGTATATTGTGACAGTACAGTAAGAGAAACTGAGTTTGCTATATTCCACTCAATGGTTAGAACAAAACGAAATAAAACAAGAAATAAATGAGATGCAAATTTATGTATAGAAGGATAAAGTGATGTAAGCTGCTCAATGCCCCAACATGAAGAAAAAGAAGAAGAAGAAGGAGGAGGAGGAGGAGGAGATTGGTCTAGGTAAAATTAATTTTCAGAAATCAGTATCTCAAAATATTAATGAATATCTTTTTTCAGTGCTGAGAATATAGATAGTATTTTCCTCCTTAGTACCTTTGAACGTTTTTTACATGCTTTGTAATATGCTTGAGTTAATTGTATAGTAAAAAACATAATGAGGTAATAAATAAATTAGGCTGTAGTGTGGCCATTGTCACATATAGACTACTATACAATTGCTTCTCCCAGCTGTTCCCTTTACTCACTGGAGTAATGTATACAGTGCACTGCTGTTCTCTGAGTCCTCAAAACTTCATATTCTTAGAAGCAGCCATTTTCACAGGGTAAAATATGTTGTCTCTACTTCCTGTCTCTTTTTCCTGTCTCAGTAAAATATTTTGATAATTCAAGTTCAGATCATTGAAGTACCGCATTATAATCACCTGACCCAACTTTGAAACATCTCCAAATTAGTTTTATTTATAATTCATTTGAGTAGCTAATTTGGATTTCAAAATAAATTTAAGTTAAATAATAGTTTGCTAAAGTGCTTTCTGAATGTCTGAGGGTTATTTATTGTATTAGTCTATTCTCATGATGCTATAATGAAATACTCAAGACTGGGTAATTTATAAAGGAAAGAAGTTTACTTGACTCACAGATCTGCATGGCTGGAGAGGCCTCAAGAAAGCTTCAATCAAGGCAGGAGGCACCTCTTCACAGGGTGGCAAGATAGAGAATGAGTGCCAGCAGGGAAAATGTCAGACACTTATAAAAACCATCAGATCTCATAACACTCACTCATTATCACAAGAACAGCATGGGGGAAACCACCTTCATGATTCAATTACCACTCACAGGGTCCCTCCCATGACACATGGGGATTATGGAAACTACAATTTAAGATGAGATTTGTGGCGGGGGGGGGGGTCACAGAGCCAAACCATATCATTCTGCCCTTGGCCTCTCCCAAATCTCATGTCCTCACATTTCACAACACAATCATGCCCTTCCAACAGTCCCCCAAAGTCTTAACTCATTTAACCCAAATGTCAAAGTCTTATCTGGGATAAGGCAAGTCCCTTCTGTCTATGATCCTGTAAATCAAAAGCAGGTTAATTACTTCCTAGACACAGACATTGGGTAAATACACCCATGCCAAATGGGAGAAATTGGCTAAAACAAAGAGGCTACAGGGACCATTCATGTCTGAAATCCAGCTGGGCAGTCATTAAACCTTAAAATTCCAAAATGATCTCCTTTGACTCCATGTCTCACATCCAGGTCACACTGATGCAAGATGTGTGCTCCCATGGCCTTGGGCAGCTCCACCTCTGTGCCACTGCAGGGTATAGTCCCTTTCCCGGCTGCTTTCATGAGCTAGCATTGAATGCCTGTGGCTTTTCCAGGTGCATGGTGCAATCTGTTAGTGGGTCTACCATTCTGGGGCCTGGAGGATGTTGGCCGCTTCTCATGTCTCCACTAGGCAGTGCCCCACTGGGGACTCTGTGTGGGGGCTCCAACCCCACATTTCTCTTCTGCACTGCCCTAGCAGAAGTTCTTCTTGAGGGCTCCATTTATGCAGCAAACTTCTGCCTGGACATCCAGGTGTTTCCATACATCCTCTAAAATCTAGGCAGAGGTTCCCAAATCTTGATTCTTGACCTCTGTGCAACTGCACACTCAACAGCATGTGGTAGCTGCCAAGGCTCAGGGCTTGCACCCTCTGAAGCCATAGCCCAAACTGTACCTTGGTCCCTTTTAGCCATGGCTAGAGTGGCTGGATTGCAGGGTGCCAAGTCCCTAGGTTGCACGTAACAGATGGGCCCCAGGCCCAGCTCAGGAAACCATTGTTTCCTCCTAGGCCTCCAGGCCTGTGGTGGCAGGGGCTGCCGTGAAGTTCTCTGACATGGCCTGGAGACATTTTCCCCACTGTCTTGATTAACATGCAGCTCCTTGTTACTTATGCAAATTTCTGCAGCAGGCTTTAATTTCTCCCCAGAAAATTAGGGAGAAAATGGGTTTTTTCTTTTCATCATTAGTCTGCAAATTTTCCAAACTTTTTTATTTCTCTTGAACACTTTTCCACTTAGAAATTTTTTCCATCAGACTCCCTGAATCTGTTCTCTCAAGTTCAAAGTTTCACATATCTCCAAGACAGGGAAAAATGCCACCAGTCTCTTTGCTAAAACATAAAAAGAGTCACCTTTGCCCCAGTTCCCAAGAAGTTTCTCACCTCCATCTGAGACCACCTCAGCCTGAACTGTATTGTCCATATCACTATCAGCATTTTGGTCAAAGCCATTCAACAAGTCTCTAGGAAGTTCCAAAGATTCCCACAATTTCCTGCCTTCTTCTGAGTCCTCCAAAGGGTTCCAGCCTGTGCCTGTTACCCAGTTCCAAAGTCACTTCTACATTTTCAAGTATCTTTATAGCAGCACACCAATACTTCTGGTATGAATTTACTCTATCAGTCCATTCTCATGCTGCTATGAGGAAATACATGAGACTAGGTAATTTATTTTAAAAAATAGGTTTTATTGACTCATAGTTCCACATGGCTGGGGAGATCTAAGGAGACTTACAATCATGACTGAAGGCACCTCTTCACAGGGGAGCAGGAGAAAGAATAAGTACCAGTAGGGGAAGTGCCAGACAGTTAAAAACATCAGATCTCATAAGACGCACTCAGTATCCTGAGAACAACATGGGGGAAACTGCCCCCATGATTTAATTATCTCCCACCAGGTCCCTTCCTCAACATGTGGGGATTATGAAAACTACCATTCAAGGAGAGATTTGGATGGGAACACAGAGCCAAACCGTATCCATTTCTAAACTATGAATGATATTAATAAATTATTCCATATACTCAACAGTGAGATAAAACACAAAGATTGTATAAATTTTAGAAGTTTAATTAAATTTAGTTATAATTTATGGAATTAAAATTTATTAAGTCCCATAGTGATTTGTATACATATTGAGTTAGGTAAGAGAGGTATAGAGTACAAAAAGGTGGGACAGGACATATGCCATAAAAGTTAATTTCAATAGTTTATAAATGTGGCACAATGAAGTGGGCAATGGGTAAGTACAGGAAACATATACACAATACGAACAAGCTCAAGGTAACCAAGATTCGAAATTGATGTATCAGCTTCTGCTGCCTCACGACTTCATCAATAAGACCTGTGAACCAAGAAACAGCCTCTTAAAAGGTTTTTCTGCTTGTACTATTTCATTATTTCCCCATCTTCAATTCAATCTTTACCTTGGAGAAGAGTGATAATTAAAGATAAAATCCAATCCCCTTTTGCTTAGAACAACCTAAAAGACATGATTTGCACCCACCTCCCCTATGACCTCTTCCACCACTTGTCCTATTTTGTAGTCTTCTCAACTACTCCATCTTGTAAAATGTGCTTTACAAAACAGCACCACTCCAGGTCAGAGCTCTAAAAGGAAGTGGGAATCCCTTTTAAAGAGGTCTCCCTGCACAGCCTGCAAACTGACAAAACAGGAACTTGCCTCGAACCTTTGAACTGGGCAAAATCACCACACCTGCAATATCCTAGAAAATAGCTAAACCTCTCCAGGTCTGCAACTCCTGAACAGCAACCAGCAATGAACTGTGGACTGAAGTCCTAAGCCATCCATCTCCACCAGTGTTAATTCTCTCAAAACAACTTGTGTAATCACCCTCGGCATCCTTGTAAAAGTCCTATATCCCCCTTTATTTCTTGGAACACAATTTGGCTTCCAGTGACATCTGTGTCTACTAAATTGCAGTTCCCAAGACCCCAATAAACACGTCATCTTACTGCTTTGCGATATGGGGTTTGGCCTCTTCGTGGTTGTCACTACCGTGTTATAGATTCTGCTAAACACTGTTCCCACAACACACAGAGACCTTCTTACCAGCTCCCCTTAGACACCTTCCTGGCCATCCTAGTTTCCACAGACCCTTAACTTTATCCCCAGGCACTCTCTGGTTCTGCCACACTGTTGTATACCTCATAGCAGTTTTCACTACTTAAACTCATTTTTGCTCATATACCTGTTTAACTGCACATTGTCCACCTTTTCTACCTGGAGCTTAGTCTCTACACATGCAGGAAATTTCTTGTCCTCATCCCTCTAGTTTCCACAACAAACAGAGCTTCGCCAGACACATAGCTAACATTAAATAAGAAGTGATTGTGTGAACAAAGAAACTTATTTTAATTACAAAATCCTTTTTGTTTCTCTGACCTCCGTTATTCCCAAGTGAGTTAGGAATTCCTTAGTGAGTTCACCAGGGAATTATTTAAAAATAATTTAACATTTCACATTTCCCAAGTAAATGAAACTATTTTCATTCCTACCCTTGGCTTTATGATAATAAAAATGGAACTAGAACGGCCAGCAGCGGTAGAAGGGTTGCGTCTGGTCCTTCGAATGCCCTTTGTAATGTCTAAGTGTTGAGGAGCTTGTGTTGTGCAAGCGTATCCTTGCCCTCTTCAAAACAAACAAAAAGCAGTCCCACTTCTGGACTATCTAGCTTACTGTAATCCTGTGACAATGCCCAGTGGTATAGTCTTCAGTGTGCACCAGAATCACAGATGGAATTTAATCAAAAGGAACCAATCAGGTCCTCTAGGCATGAAAAAACATGGAGGAACCTTAAGTGCATGTTATAAAGTGAAAGAAACCTGTCTGAAAAGGTACACTGAACGGTTGGAAAATAAAAACTGACCTTCTGGAAAATAAAAAACTATGCAGACAGTAAAAAGATTGTAGAGCATCTTTTTGTGGACACAGAGGACTTTCAGGGCAATGGAACCACTCTGTATGATGCCACCTTGGTGGATATGTGTCATGACACTTTTCCCCAAACCCATGAAATGTACAGCACCAGGAGTGAAGCCTGATGAAACCCATGGATTCTGGTGATGATGGAGTGTCACTGCGGGTTCACTGACTGTAACAAATGTACCATTCTGGTGGGAATGTTGCTAACGCAGGGGGCTATACATGTGTGGGAGCAGGGAGTATACAAGAAATCTCTATACCTGCCCCTCAATTTTGCAGTGAGCCTAAGACTGCTTTTAAACAATAGGGTATCTTAAATAAAAACTGTCGGGAACAAAAACACAACAAAAAAGAAATTGCTCCAGTCTTTTCTCCTGGCTATTCAGCCAGTGTAGGGGGGACTCGGCCTCTGTAAATTGACTGCGTTGCACAGATGAGTTGATTTACACAAGAGGTTGGGAACTTCCTCATTAAGACATCACAGCTTCTTTGCCACGGGGTTGTTGGTAACCACAAATTCCCTGCTCAGTCGCCATTGTCAGAGATGCTGTTAGCTAGATTCAAAGAGAGGTGAGCCTTTGGACTACTTGATCATCAGTGACACTTTCAACTTTAAGGTTTTAGATGTATATGAACAAAAGTCTGAAATGTTTAAATATAACTTAAATATAATTTAGTGATAGTGCTACTAGGCATTTATAAATCCCAGAGGTTACTGTAGAAGTGTTTTCCTTCCAAAAACAAAATTTCATTTTTGAGAAATGAAGGTCCCCCAAAACTTAAATAATTTGCTTATGTCCCCACAGCCACCCAGCCACTCTGCTATAGGAGTTCTCCCAGATCCTTTCACTAATGTATTTTTTTAATCTCTGTCAGAATCCTGTCTCTTGGAAAGATTATACTTATTCACCAGTTATGTGACGCAGCACTGTGAAATAACACTATGAATCTAGGTAATGCACGGAATTTCAAAGTGTTTAACTTTACGATTGGTAGAAAGTTTATGTTATTTGGGATTAGAAGTCATCGTGCTATCCATGAGATTTGTTGTTGGAAAAGAACCCCATCGCCCGTTTCTGAGCTTAATCCTTGCCTCCAGAGCTTCCCCACAGGAGCAACGTGCTGCAAGGGTGCGGTGTCTGCTCCCTCTGTGCCTCCTGTGCCTGGAGTCCCTTCACAGTTCCTGTCTCACCACTCTGTCACTTTCAAGCACAAATCTATATTCATGTATTCTGCTTTTTCACTTTCTTATTCCTAAACATCCTTATAGGCTGCTTAGTGACCAGAAAAGTTATGTTTTTGAATTTATTTCCGAAATAAGTAATCTCCATTTCCTGAGAGAGGCTGAACCTGATGCAATTTCTTTCTTTATTCTCTGAGAGGCATACAACATCACTTAAAATTTCTGTTTTAGAAAATGAGGGAAGAAACATAGGAACCTTTGTTCTTTACATAAAGTTTTTAAATTATAAAAGCATTATATTAAAACACTGGGTTTGAACTGACTCTATTTTAGGAGAGACAAAACATCATGCGGCCCTCCATTCACAGTAGGGGCTTACAGAGATCAACATATTATTACTTAGGGTCCATCTCACAGTGCACCCAGGGTGCCCCCAAACCCACACTGTGGTTACTTCCAACGTTCCAGAATGCATAATTAGAATAGACAGATTTAACAATGTGCAGAATCTCCACATTGTTCTGTGATCTTTGAAATGGGGATTATTACGGTGAAAATGGCAAGTGGAAGTCATTAAAGCTACCCCTAATCTGATATTCCTGTTTGACACATATCTGTAAAAAACTCCTGGTTTCTCTCTTTTTTAAAAAGACTGCAGCCCCAAAAATATAGGATAATGTATTGTAGGTCTGCTACAAGTTAACAAACTGTCTCCATGCCTGTTACCAGCAGATAGATTTCCTCAGTCCTAAAACCCCCTTATGCCCCTCTCACCCCATATAAACCCCTGATTTTGTAAGCTCAGGGCTGCCTCCTCTGATTGCTACAGAGCAGCCCGGCAGGTTAATAAAACTTGTTTGCCTGACTTTGGGTCTATTTTCCTTTCTCTCGGCTACCCTTAGATTGTATCGGTTGTATCGCCTTAGGTGTAGGTATGACATGGTTACTGTTTTCATTGGCATTTTAAGCATGATTTAAGGAGATGCATCTGGGTGTCACACTGCCAAGGGGTGGATTTGTGAGGTTAATTTTATGTGACCACTTGGAAAGTGTTTTTGGATAAGATTAACATTTAAATCAGCAAACTCTGGGTTAAAGCGGATTCTCCTCTTTAATGTGGGAGGGCCTCATCCAATTAGTTGAGGACCTAAATAGAACTCAAAGACCAGTTTCCTGAGCAAGAGGGAATTCTCTAGCAGATAGCTTTCGGGTGACAACCACACCACAGGCTGTCCTGGGTCACTGACTGTCAGTCTTCACACTAGAACTGTCCAGTCTCTGCAATCACATAGGCCAATTGCTTAAAATAAATCTCTTTCTTTGGCTTTGGATATACCTATCTTATGGGTTCTGTTTCTCTAGAGAACCTTGGCTAATCTACTACCCCACAGCAACATCTCTCAGAGTGCTGCCAATGAGGATTTTTTTTTAACGCTTTTGTCACACTCCTGTGATGATTGTAACAGATAAAGCTCATGTGGGTCAAATAAACACAAAGGCCAGGTTTTTGTGAACAAGAGCGGTGCTGCCATAAACAGCAAATGCTTGAAATCTATGGTTGCAAATGTCTTGTGTGTGTGTGCACGCGTGTACACTTGATTATGACAAAAGCACTTTGGCGTTAGCTAAGAATGAAACTGGAACTTCACAATTTAAATTCCTCAAATTTGAAATGTGTCAAAACAATCTCTGGTTTAATTAAATTTTATCAAGTAACGGTACTTTTGTTCTGAGAGGTTTATATGTAATGTCAGGAAATGGAACTTTATTTTTGATCAACAATAAAGAGAGAATATTAACTAAAGAATATAGTCTTAACTATCAGACCCTTGTTTTAATTAATAAAGCTGTGAGTTAAATAGCATAGGATTCATTTCCACTTAAATTGTCTCGCTTGTGATCTTACTAGTCCAGCAACATAACTTAAATATTTAAAGAGTCATTGTCTTCAAAATGTTGTATATGGTTTACTCCACAATTAAAAACTAAAATAAAGACCACTTCCTTTTTCTGCTCAGTTGTAAAGAAGAATTGAGCAACAAAGTATTGTAATATTTTCTTACTTTTAATTAAAATTTCAGTAGAAGCTATTATTGGAGTTTGTTAGATATCAAGTCAATCAAGGTTGATTAAATCCGTGGCTCTGTATAGATTCTGGGTGAAATTTAATAGTAATAAGGTTTAATCCTAAGCTGAAACAATAGAGTTCTTTAAATATTAGTAACATTTTAAAGTCAGGGAAAGAGTCTCCTTGTCTTACAGTGTCCCACTGCAGTGGAGAGGTTTCAGGTATGTGAAGTATACTGATTGCACATTAGACCTTTTGCAGGCCTTATAGTTTACGATGGCCGCCTCGGGAAATTAGCAAAAGACCCTGAAGGAAAACTAAATATGGAATTTCAAAGTAGTGGATTTTTCACAAGATATTGATGCCGGGAAAAAATCTTCTTGAGAAAAACAGTTAACAGTAAATTTTGAAAGTAAATTGGGTTTCAGGAAACTGTGGAATAAAAAACGTGGCTGCCTTTTATTTTGCAAGTGAACACCAAGTGCAAGATGTATTAGTAATGCAAGTTGAATCCAGCATACAGCCTAATAGAACAAAAGCAATTTGCTTTATCTGACTAATTGGGGCATAAATAATTATAATGATCAGCCTTGTAGAAAATAAAAAAGACTCATTAAAGGCAGGGTGTGAACAGGAGTGCAATGTTAATTTGGTTAACATTCCTAAACCCATATTGATTTTTACGTTGCCATTCTTGAATGTCCAAAGTTCAAGAATCCAGAAAAACTTGGCATAGTCCTCAACACTTACATTCTACAATTAACAAGCTTGATTCTTTTAAGCAAATTAGACTTCAGTGAATTTAAGTGAACTTGAGAGGTTAAAATTCATGAGCAGTAAGGTATTTATAATCTCTGAAGGCAAAGATCTTTGAGGGGAATATGGACACTTGGGACGAAATTGAAGCAAAGTATACCCGTTAGGATGTAGGGTGACTTGACTTGGGGTGTATTAGAATGTAATACGAAAACTCTCCTAAAGATACTTCAACTTGATTTGATGACTTGAATTCCACCAGGGAAGAATAGTCTTTATCTTAAACTTTTCAAGTTGTCTTAAGTGCAAATCACTTCTAGCAGCAATGGCAGAACAATTGCACCTTGACAGGTTGAATTTCATGCTTTCTTTGAGCTAGTTTGATAAAAAGCAAACATCTGATGGGTGTGTGCCTAAGGAGAGGCAGGCAAGGAAGAGAAGGAGGAAAAACTCAGAACGAAAATAATTTCCCTACTTCCTATTTTCCTACTTTGCCTTGGGCTGCAGATGTTAAAATTGTAACATGTAAATCAGAACTATCTATTGACAGGATAAGTTAGTGAAATGGACTGAATTCACCAACAGAAATAATGAATTTTGGAACCTGCCTTAACTCATGGAACAAATATATATAGGATGCCTACTTTTCCTGACAGAAAGATACATTGTATTTTAATACTTAGGTATTTCCTGACATTTTCTTTCTCTTGAACAGATTTTTTATTAGTGCTACCATAGAAGGAGCAGCCACGAGAAACAGAGCTCTCGAACACCGAATGGGAAGGAAAAGGGGTTTATTATGGCTGGGAGCTGGGCGATGATTTGTCTAAACCCAGCTCGTTTAACAAAGGAAGGTTCTGCCTTTGTAGGTTTACACTCTAGATATTCCACATGGAAGAACCTTAGGTTTACAGCCTTAGATATCATGAGTGAAAAGGGTTTTGGATTTACAGCTTTAGGAACCCCATGTGAAAATGTTTCTGGGTTTACAGCTTTAGAAATCATATATGAAAGGGTTTCAGTTATACAGTTTTAGAAATCATATGTAAAAAGGCTCTGGTCTCCGGACAGAGGAATGGGGTAGGGGTTTGATCTTGTTTTAAGTGGAAATAGTGTCTTCCAGAAAGTTTCCCCAATACCAAGCATGTTATTTACAGGAAGGTGGATCAGGAGGCTCCAGTTGGCCTGCTTTTTCTTCTATTGAAATGTTGTGTGGAAGTCGAGGGGGAGGTGATCCCAGATGCCTGGGTCTCCTTCCTCACCCTCACCTTTGAGACCCTCACCACTCTATAATATCACTGAGAGGTCTCACTCTCATTCTCACTTTCCAGATCCTCTGAAGAAACTGATTTATAATGTTTCACATAATATACTTGTGATGTCATTTTTTGGCTAACTACAGTAGTGATGAATCCCCTAATCATCTGAAGGAACAAGGGGAGTAAACAAGCGAGTAACAACCAAACACCTGTCATTATTATAACACTTATGTTGAGAGTCTTGAATCCTCCCAAGGATGAGAACCAACCTCCAGACAAGGACTCAGGGTTAAATCCACACCATACCTGCACAGGCACGTGTGCCAGTTTGGTCATGTCTCTTACAATATCCTCAACTGCTTGACCCTCGTCGTCTATGTGTAGACAGCAGTTGGTTAGATTGAATTTTCCACAGACTCCTCCTTCAGCTGCTAGCAAATAATCTAGGGCCAGCCTGTTCTGATAAATCACATTTCTCATTTGAGTTTCTTGTCGGGCCAAAAGGGACAGAGCTTTGCCCGTTTCATTAGTGAGTATTTCCAAAACAGCCTGCAACCGGATGATCCGGTTGAGCATGTAAATAGGAGTCTGGTATCCCCATGAGCCATCCTCGGCCCATGTGGCCAGCCCATAATACTCAATAATTCTCTCCGGTGGCCACTCATCATCTTTCCACTCTCCTATCTTTAGTTTTCTTTTCTCCCTAGCAGAGTAGACTGGATACCCTAACAGCTCACCTGTCTTAACAGGTAATAGGAAAAAAGAAGGCTTAAAGATGCCTATGACACAGCTACCTGTCCGTCTTTCAGGCAGCTGTATATACGCCCTATGTCCGCATATCCAGCACAACCCAGGCGGGTCTGTCCAATCTCTCCGGTACCTAGGATGATCCCAAGTATCCTGTAATTTTGGAAATGTTAGGAGGGAGTTCTTTTCTGTATAGTTTGAGCTCCACCAGGTTACAGTGCCCACGGTTCCATTATACAATTGCTGCCCTAGGCAGCTAAGCTTCCCTACTGGAATAGTGAAGCCTGCTCCTTCTCTGGCCAAACAGTATTGTCCAATAATTGAGACCTTTAAAACCCAGAAACTGTTGGTTTGAACCCTTTGAACCGAGGTCAGGTCCAGGACAGGGTCAGAAGGTAATAACTCACGGGCTTCCCTTAGCCACCTGTCACCCACAGTCATCCCTCCACATACATAGCAAGAAGTGACATTGAGGGAATGGGCCACATTTTCAGCAAGTTGGAAGAACAAGTTCTTTGTCTTTTTTGGAAGCTCCAGTATTGGTTCATTTAATATATCATAAAAGTGCTGGTACACTAGCCGGGCTGAGCGTTTCTGGATTTTCCCCTGAATCTGGATACTGACTTCGGGGTCACGTCCTTTTCCATCAATTCCTAGCACTACACTCTCCCCTTTTTCCCATTTGTGGTCTTGGGGGTTCTTGATTATTAATTCCACCAGGTTACAATGTCCTGAGACACAGAGGACATTGCCCCATGGAATGGTGTCCCTCCGTTTACAAGGCTACCAGGATCATTTATATCACTTTTTCCAAGTGGCCCAGGTGACACATGACCAATAGGGGCAGTCATAGCATCAGTCGGTTTTCTGGCAGAGGTATTTATGCTCTTTTGCATAACTGTGTTCCCATCAGAGGGAACCACAACCTCCCCCCTCCACCCCAGAAGGCTAGGCATTGATAGCTGCACAAGCATCAGACCTTAGGGTGACCTGCTTTGGGCTTCCCCTGTCCTCTGTCTTGGCTATCAATTTAGTAGGGCTATTCCATTGCCCTGTCAGGAGTCTAATTTCAAAAGTCATATGTGTAGGGGGCTCTGAGGGGTCATAGCGCACATCGGGCTGTCTATTCCCCGGATTACACACCTTATACTGAGTACCATTATATAAACACGTTCCCTTCTGTGTCTCTGGACATTTATAATAACTGTAGGACGAAAGAATGGCAGTAACTTTATGCCCTACCTTAGTAACCTGGTGTACACACTGAGGGCATTCTTCAAAATTGGTTAATGTCCCTACTGTACAAGTCCAAATATTAAGAAGAACAAGTCTCATGATGTATCTCCTCATGCTTTGGCTGCGTGTGGATCAGCCAGCTTCCGGGATGTGGCTGGAGTAGGGCTTCTTGTCCTTTCTAAGGTGATTCTGCAGTCCTTGCCTTCGTGTAGCTTCCCAAGTCTTCTCAGCTGCTGCTGGGTTTTTACACGGCTCTGGTGGATCCAGGCTGGGATTCCCTCCACCTTCACAGCTGTGGAAGTGGTCAGGATCAGGTCTGGGGTTCTTTCCACCGTGGCTTCACAGGGGCTGTACTCCAGTCCTTTATCCACACATGATCACCTAGTGAGAAAGAGTGAACTGGGGAGAATAAGCTTATAGGACATTTGTCATTTATCCTGGTTGAAATATCCTGAGTGATTCTCTCTAAAGCCGGTAACTAATGTCTTAACTCAATCTTTCCCCATGCCTGATCTCAGGAGTGCCTGGAGTAGGGGAGGGGGTCTGTGATATAAGACTTTATGGAGGAATATTCTATCTTCCTAAAGGGAGTGCATCTAATTTTGAATAACCCTAAGGGAGGTGCCTGCACCCACTTTGATCCTGTTTCCTGATACACTTTCCCTAAGCTATTTTTGATGGTCTGGTTTATTCTTTTCACTTTTCCCTAACTCTGAGGGCAATAGGCCTCCTGCAGTTTCCAAAGTAATACCCCAAGGCCATTGCTGTCTTCTGGGCCAAGTTCGCTGCAATTGCTGGTCCGTTGTTTGATGCGACGCACAGTGGGAATCCAAACTTAGGAATGAGATCTCAAAGCAGCACACGGGTTATTTCATGGGCTTCCTGGCACCAGGGGCAAAGTGGCAGGGTTTAGGGTGTTGTACAGACCCTAAAGGTAATGCAGAGATTTTTACTTTAGCAAGTTCAGGTATTTGGCAGGCCTAGCATTTGTTAACCAATGATATTGTGTGGGGTGCTTTAATATTTAAATTCTTCCCAGAGTTGAGGCTAGAATCTTTAATTGCCATTCCTCTTCTTCTTCTTTTGTTTTTTTGTTTTGTTTTGTTTGACCCATACAGCATGAAAAGCTTTGTTAAATCGGCTAACCCCAAAGCCAGGGCTGAGGGAATTTTCACTTTTAGTTTTTGCCCCATTCAAAGGGTTCCTTGTCTTTTCCCCTCCGGCCTTTGTCACTTTGTGTAAGGGTTTGGCCAGTACTGCAAAGTTTGGAAATCCGCATTTTACAAAACCCACGGCTCCCAGGAGCTCTCTCACCTGCCTTATAGTCTCGGGTTCTGGCAGGTTGTAAACAGCTCGCTTCCTCTCTGCTTCTAGGCTGCGTCCCACCTTCCGGATGGTGAGCCTCAGATATTGCATTTTATTTATTTATTGCTTTTTTTTGGCAAATCTGGGCCTTCCTTTAGGCACTTTATATCCACCATTCTCCAGGTGCCAAAGTAAGGCATCTGTTCCTTTTGTGCACCCAACTGCCGTGGGGTGTCTCAACAGAAGGTTGACCACCCCCTAACTGAATGGGCCTCTCCTCTCCTGCCAAACACAATCCAAAGATAACCCGTAAATCAAGTTCAGCCCGTGATAGGTAGGGGGAGTGGAACATTATACCCTCTTCTGTTTAGACTTCAGGTACAACTGACCAACATTAATGTTAGAGCCGAGATCCTAAGACTGACAAACGACTGTTCGAGACAACCAGATACCAACATGACAGAGAGAAGGCCCTGAAAGAAATCGAAGCATTTTACCTTCAAATATTTTTTTTTGACATATTTTGAAAGGTTCTGCAAGGCTCTATTGTGAGAATATCTGCGTTGTGTGGAGATTCATCTTTCCTTTCCAGGGCCTTTCCCCAATCCAGGAGAAAATTAACTAAGGGCTTGGCATCTTTTTTAGTCTGGTAAGAAACGTTTACAATCTATTCTCTCTGAAGCCTGTCACCTAGAGGCCTCATCTGCATGATAAAAACCTTGGTCTTCACAACCCCTTATCTTAACCCATATGTTCCTTTGTATTAATTCCAGGGCTTCAGATAATGATTTAACTATTTCAACCAATTGCCAATCAGAAAATCTTTGAATCCACCTATGACTTGGAAGGCCCCACTGTGAGTTGTCTCACCTTTCCAGACCAAACCAGTGTACATCTTCCATGTATTAATTAATGTCTTATGTCTCTCTAAAGCTTATGAAACCAAGCTGTATCTCAACAACCTTGGGCACATGTTCTCAGGACCCCCTGAAGTTGTGTCATGTATCATAGTTTTCATATTTGACCCAGACTAATCTCCTCAAATGTTTTATAGAGTTTTACCCTTTTCGTTGACAAAGTCCTGTTGAGAAAGTCCATCTGGACCAAGGTAATCTATGAAACAAATGCCTCAGTATTGACATGGAAACAAAGCACAATAAAATACTTAGAACAAAGCCTGACACACAATATACACTTTGCCATGTCTGTAATCATTGACTTGCAGTGTACCTGTCACTGAGAAGGCGTCCCGATTCCGATCCCAAGAGAGGGTTCTTGGATCTTGTGCAAGAAATAATTCAGGGCAAGTCCACAGTGCAAGTGAAACCAAGTTTATTAAAACAGTGAAGGAATAAAAGAATGGCTTCTCCACAGTCAGAGAAGCCCTGAGGGCTGCTGGTTGCCTATTTTAATGGTTATTTCTTGATGATATACTAAACAAGAAGTGGATTATTCATATCTCCCCTTTTAAGACCATATAAGGTAACTTCCTGACGTTGCCATGGCATTTGTAAAGCGTCAAGGTGCTGGTGAGAATGTAGCAGTGAGGACAGTCAGAGGTCATTCTCGTAGCCATTTTGGTTTTGGTGAGTTTTGGCCAGCTCCTTCACTGCAAACTGTTCTATCAGCAAGGTCTTTATGAGCTGTATTTTGTGCTGACCTCCTATCTCATCCTGTGACTTTGAATGCCTTAACCATCTGGGAACGCAGCCCAGCAGGTTTCAGCCTCATTTTGCTCAGCTCCTGTTTAAGATGGAGTTGCTCTGGTTTACACGCCTCTGACATACCCATCACCCAAGTATTAAAAATTGTACCCAATTGATAATTTTTTAACCGTCACCCTTCTCTACCTTCCCTCCCTTTCCCCTTTTGAAGTCTTCAGAGTCTGTTCTCTCCATCCTTATATACACATGTACCCTTTATGTGTATTTGTTGGAAATGGTTGTTTTGTCTTATTTTGTACTGATCTCACATGAGACCACTGATGAGTAGTCAGACAAGGTCCTGCCCACAGGCTCTCTGGATTTCAAATGGCTGAATGTTAGGTGGATTTTTATTTCTGGGCATGATCAGACCACTGCCAACTAGCTAAAAGCATTTAAGAGTTTGTACTGTCCAGATTTTATGGTCTCTATTACGGGTAACCATGTTCCACCTGAACATATGTCTTGTCCATTTTCTGGAACAAGCCATTCTGAATCTTCTGCATGCCAGGGGCGTATATGTAGAGGTAAAATTCCCTACTCTCTGAGGTTACTCTCTAAAGCTGCATCCGAGCATCCATGAAACAAGAGACACAAACAATGCTACTTGAACTTTAATAGTAACCTGGAAAGCATGTTAAAATGCAGATCCTAACCTAATAAAGCATGCTTGGATCCCACATTCTGCATTTCTGATAATTCACCATGTGATGCTGATGACACTGGCCTATGGGCATGGCTGGTAGCTGGCAGGCAAAGCCAGAGTAGTGAAGGCATATTCTTTTTTCTAGTACTAGGCCATTCATTTATTCTATAAACTTGTATTTTATACCCATTACATGCCAGGCAGTGCTAGGCACCTGTAAGATACGCATTAATAAGGAAGACAAAAATCCTTATCTTCATGGAACTTGCATTTTAGCAGGAGAATAAGTAATAAACAATAATTATAACAGAAATATCAACTATATATAGTACTACAGAAGACCATAATTGCTCAGATAAAATATAGTGATGGCTAAAGAGATTTTGTAGTACAGGGTAGGACACGTTTCAATTTCAATAGGATGGCTAGGACCTTTTGAACAGTGGGAGTGATGGATATTTGGATTCTGGATATAGATTCCAGAGAGAGTTTATCTGGATAAACATACCAAGCTTTGTCAAACGAGACAGGCAATCTTTTTCCTTTGAGTTTGTGCCAATATTGAAAATGCTAAGCCCCATAGAAAGACCTCTGTGTTACCCACTCGACAGTTCATGCAACTTTTTCATGATGTTTTGAGTTCATATTCTCTTTTTTGTTGTTTTATGAGTATTTTATCAGCACCTGTGAACAGATCCCATTTTAAAATAAGTTAAGATTTTCCAGCTTGAATATAAAGTCCACTATTTTCTCACTTTGAACATTTGGGGATTATCACATTTGCCAACTCTGAGAATCAATTTCTGTTAACTTATACTTTAAAACCTGTGATCTATTCAAATAAATTAATACAAGGTAATTCATATATTAAATGTTCCCTTTCAATTAGTCTCTGGAACTTAGAGGCCTCATGACAATCTGACTAATAACAAGTCAGGAGCTGAGTGAAGCATGCTATAAAGATTGTAATTCAGTGCACTCAAAGTGAGTGTTAATCAATTCTGTTACAAAATTAGAACTTACAGACCATGATCAGAGACTTAAGAGTTCATGTAGGTAAAACTGTTTAGCAAACACACTCTTACCTCCTAGTTCCCTTGGCAGCTGTAAGTCATCAGGGGTGAACTAACTGCTTACTCTTCAGTTTTATAATATGGATTCAGTGTCCCTGGGATAAATGTCCAGATAGGTACACCCACTGCCTACTGGGAAGCATCTGTGATTTCTTGTGCAAAACAGTCCAAGTAAAAAATTAAATAGAGAAATAATAAAACCTTCATCTTTTTTTTCTTATACATTTTGAGCAATTGCACACCATTACTCAGCTTATGGTCCAGCTAAGTGGAAGTCAGAGACAAACAGTAAGTTGCTAGGTGAGAGGGAAGTCTGATAATAATATGGATATTTTAATAGAAGAGAGTATTCATTAATGACTAGGCGGAGAGCTGCATTTGCCAGACGTTGAAGGTAGGACACTGTGTCAATGAGGAATTAAGCTCCAAATTGAAGTTCTGTGGGCTGAATTCACTACCTCATTCTATCTACCCCACAGTGCTCCTGGGGTCTCCTCTACCACCTACCAGGGACTGCATCCTCTTTGTTAAAGACTCTTCTGTAAAAGTATGCCTATGCAACAGTATTCCTTGCTGGGATTTTTATTACTCTTGGCTTAGAATTGTTCCCAAAGTATCATAAAGGACCATATTGATGCAATAGTTATTTGGTGGGGTCCCAACAGGTTTTAGATGCCTGGTATTTACTAAGGAATTTGAAGGTATATATATTGCTCCAGGGCACAAAGATGGGAAAGAGAACTTACATGTCTTCAGTCCTCAGATGGCTTCCTGAATTATGAAAATGCAGTGTTGCACTGCATAAAAGAAAATTGAGTTAAGAACAAAGTTTAAAAGCTTTGGAATTCAGTAGCAATCCATGCCCATAAAAAGTGAGTTAGGAAAGGAAAATGTATATCCAGTGTCCCTTCTTGAAGACCTTCACCTTGGTTAATCGGTGATGCTTTACTCAAAGAAAATGGTTATATCCCCTAGTAATTGTCAATACCGTACCAATAAGGGTCTTCTTCTCTGGGCAGTCTGAGCACAAGGTGCTTGATTGGTACCCACGGTCATGCAACTCTTAGGAACAGCGTCACAGACCTTGCTAACTTCCTGCCACTAGGTTTCACCCCAGCATTCCAACTCATCTATCAAGCACACGCACTCTGTTTCTTCAGCAAATATACTTTCAATTTCAATGCTTCCCTCTACCCATACCTGTCACCATTTAAGTGCCATTAAAACAAGCAGCAGGCAGAATCCAACACGGTCTACTCCTGTACCTATCACAATTCAGCAGGTAAAGCCTTCTTCACTAAAGACCAAGGGAAATTCTACAAATAGACAGGCAGGCCTGGGTATCAATAAGAAATGTTTTTCTAAAGAAGAGGCATGATTGAGCAGTTGGTCAGGAATCAAGCTCAGAAATCAGGCTGCCTAGCTACAAAACCATGTTCCGTAACACACTTGTTTGGGTAAGTTATGGACCTCCTCTCTATTCCCTTGACAGAAAGCTGGTGATAAAGTAGTCCTCATGTCATATTCCTGTTGTGGGAATTAAACAAGTTTGTAGCATAAAATGCTGAAAACTGTGCTAGGCACAAAATACACATGTAATAAATACTACTTACTGTAGAATCTATTTCCCATGGGATTGCAAAATCCATAGGACAAAGGCTTTTTTCTATTTTGCCCACTGCTATTTCACCAGAACAAAGTGCCTGCGTTATATCGGATGTTCAGAAAACACGGAATGAACAAATACAGTTTTACTACTGACAAGAGCTGATATCTTTACCTATGCAAAACTTTCTTCTAAACAAATTTTGGGATTCAAATATGCAGTGGTCCCAATCCCTGTTTCCAGAAAGTTAAGGAGGTATATAGTAGTAACTCCTTTTAAGAACATAGCACTCACTAAATATAACTTTATTTGATTATTTTCTAAATGTGTATAAGGGAAGAGTTTGTTAACAGTTTGGTAGAGTGACATTTATACATGAATAACACTTTATACAAAATCATATGAAGCAATACATTTACTCCACTGGTATCTTTGAAAGTTAGGACGATGTTCTGTTTTAAAAGAGAAGTTTAAAGAAAAAGGTATTCACAGGGATAGGGTCCCTCTAAATAGAAAAGTTTGTTTTGTAGGAATCAAGATCAAATAAGGTTCTGTCAACACATACTGCCAAAAAGTTTAAAAACAGAAAGTAATCTAGAAATTATGTCAAAGGGAAAGAAATACAGTTGTTTCAGTGGCAAGTGTCAGGGATTATTTATCCTGTTAGATGATGCTTGCAATCTGAACAAAGCCAAAGTTTTTTCAGATTTGATCATCAAACCTTAGAGCACTCACTGATTTCCCTGTAGCCACAGGTATTTTTAGGCAGTGGATGCTACAGAAACCCTGGAATCTAAGATGACAGAGACACCACAACCACATTTTCAATCCTCATGGCCTGGCAAACTACGGCAAAGAATAAAATGCTCCCCCAGAGAGTAAGTTTTTAAAAAGCAATGTAATCCTCACTTTGAATACACGGCACCTACTAGGTATATGTATTTTTTATTAAATTTTAAAACTATTATTTTACTCAATGTGCTAAGAAGGGGATCAGGACTGTATCTTTGCTGTGTAGTCCCTGATTCTACAAAGAGGAGGAAGATGAAGGCTACGTTTTAGAAGAGCTGATACTTCTTGCCTAATCACCTTAGATATTTGCAGGAACAATCTCCTTGATATATATGCTTTGGTACTCTTTTATTATTTTGGGGGGCAAGGTGTATTTCATCATGTACCTGAATATATCTCTGTTCTTTGTAAGTGTCAACAATGCTGACTGCTTTGTGGTTGATATTTTCAAGCGTTGCACTGGACACCCTGTTACCCTCCTGCTGGTCTGCTATGAACCACATTCTGCTAACTCATGGTGTACTTTCAATCCATTGAGGGACGGGTTCGTTTCTGATCCACTAACAGAGAAGACAATTGCACATATGTCTACATGCAACAGGGAATATTCTAGACGCTCGTAAAAAGGTATGTCTGAAATTAATTTCTTATTTACAAATGGTAGTAAGTTCACAGTGGCATGAGCATTGAAGGGAAATATTCTGTTACAATTTAGAAAAAAGCATGATTATAAAAGAGGCTCAAATCATTATTTTCAGTTTTTAGACATTTGAGTGGTAGAAAAAATAACAGCTACTCAGGCTTTCCATATTTAACACACAGTCAAAGGGTGACAGTTATAAATTATGGGAAATATAGTTAGGTATTAGACATAATCTATAAAGTCTTTTAAAATATTTTGTAAAATATCACCTTCCTTAACCAACTAGGTCACCACAGTTTTCTTCAAAGGCAATGTCATAAATTTTGTGTCAGGAGTTCTTAGTATTGGAATACCTCTTTTATAAGGAGTACTGTTGTATAGTGAAGACTGGGTAAATGATTAAATTCTTTAAGAAATGGCATACTCCCATGAAATTGATGTATTTACATAGGCAAAATAAAATACTAGAGAAAATAATATGTTTGGGGATTGGTATTGGAAATCGCTATAGCCAGTAATCAATAATCAGATTATTGCCAAAAGCAGGCTAGGTAAACTAACTTGAATTAATGTTATAAACTATGATTTTTTTAATACTCTTTTAGGATGCACTGCTGATTCTGTAAATAGAATCTTGAAATGTGACAAAATACATGATTTATGAGTGGCAATTGTTTGCCTGGGAGACCTGAGCATTTCCAAGTGCTTCCCAAATAAAGTCTGAAGTTATGAACAAGAAATGGCTTAATGTCTTAATTGATGAGTCTTCTAGTCAATTAACAAGATAATGAAGTAAAACTTGTTTATGTGCAGTCAGTTTCAGAGGTAATGCATTATAAACTATAAATGCCAAGTAATGAGAAATTTTAACATGAATACATTGGGGTACATACATCCAATGGCATAACATCTACTTCAAGAGTTGTACTGGGAAGTAAAAGAAAAACAACTGTAGATGGTCTAAATTCTCTTCCAGGGATGTCAACAACGTCCAATTTATAGCCTCTCTTCTGCTGTGCACCCCGGGGTCAGTGTGCTGTGGAGCAGGTGCGCTCAAGCTTGAGCTTCCTGTGGATGCTGCCGCAACACTGAGGCTTGCACTGGCTAAGTCCATAATGGATGTGTGCTCCTGGGCAGGTGAAGGGTTCTAGCACTTATCTGGACAATGGACTCCAAACATATGCAGAAGGACTCAGCCTTGAGGGGACAATTACGCTATTGTCACCGGTATTTTGCTCCTGCTGGTGAAAGGTTTTGAGCCAGGAAGCTTTTCACTTTCCTGTGCTAATGTTACTGATCCTTCTGCTTGTTCTGACTTTGTAATTTCTTTAACAAAAAGAGTTTTTACAGATTTACCCATTAGCTATCTATGCCACATTTCCATCCTCGAATATAATGCATTGCAGAAGGAAATATTTTTGAAGTACTTGTGTTATTTTCACTTTTTTCCCCCCAACCAGTGAAGAAAAGGCAGTGTGAATGGAATAACTAAGAATTGGTTCTGCAGCTCTACATTTGTTAATATAAAAAACTTTTTAAAGGGCTGAATTATTTAAAAGCAAATTTAGCATGGAATGTAGAATCCAAATATGTATTTGTTGAGTAAACTCACGGAAAACTTTATATTACCTATTGAATCAGAAAGGGGTGTATTCTACAGGAACTTCCGAACTATATAATCATAATGACTGCATTAACTTACTTCATAATAGAATACAATTTTCTTTCTTTCTTTCTCTTCCTCTCTTTCTCTTTTTCTCTTTCTCTTTCTTTTTCTTTCTTTCCCTTTCCTTCCTTTCTTTCTCTCTTTCTCTTTTTTTCTTTCTTTCTTTCCTTCCTTCCTTTTTTCTTTCTTTCTCTCTCTTTCTTCCTTCCTTCCTTTCTTTCCTTTCTTTTTTTCTTTCTTTTTCTTTCCTTCTTTCTCTTTTTCTTTCTTTCTACAGGGTCTTGCTCTATCACCCAGACTGGAATGTAGTGGTGCTATCAAGGCCAACTGCAGCTTCAAATTCTTCGGCTCAGTTGATCCTCCCACCTCAGTCTCAGAAATAACTGGGACCACAGGCACACACCACCAGGCCTGGCTTTTTTTTTTTTTTTTTCATTTCTGGTAGAGTTGGGGTTTTGCCATCTTGCCCAGGGTGGGCAGCAATCCACCCACTTCGGTCTCCTAAAGTGCGAGAACTACAGGCATGAGCCACAGTGCTTGTCAAGATTTTTTTCTAAAAGCACATGATAAATACTTGTGTTTTCTTTAATGCTATAGCAGATGAGCTTTTGGAAGTGGAGAAGTTTAGTATTAAATTACTCAAAATATACCTACTGAAAAGAACATAGACTAACATGACAAAAAGTATGGCAGTATATAAAATTATAACTCTATTAAAAAATAAAACATCTAAAAACACATGAACTAGTGCACAAATACTGGCATACTTGGGGTTACCCCCCACATGAAATCTGGGGCTTAAACTTCCATTTCTACTGTAACTACTTCTGTTGATTATGGCTGTCCAGAGAACAACCACTCTGCCAATACTTTGATCTCAGACTTTCAGCCTCTAGAATCATGAGAAATAAATGTCCATTTTTTAAGTCATCCAACTTATAATATTTTTAATGGCAGCCCTAGCCAACTAATACAATTGCTCAACACAATATTCTTCTAGAAGATGTTACCATGTTTTGAAATCAAGCAAGTCTAGAATAATAGGAAGGCAACAACGATAAAACACCAGTGAAACTAATAATCAAAGTTCAAAACATGTTTTAACTTTTTCTAATTCTCAACACCCCGTTCAAATTTCATATACCTAACTAGCATTTCAAACTGAATTTTTTAGTTCAGTGACCACTTTCTACTTCGTAAATTCAAACTCAGAGAACCATCTGTTTGATAAACCCTTGTTTGTTATAGTTTCTGGAAATGATCTCTTCCTGGTCCTTCAAGCTTAGAGATGTAAGTAGTGCCAGCAGAGTGTCCTGACGTCTTTAGTGGTCAACCCCAAACTCTCAAAAAAGGGCATCCCTTCTTATATCTGACTGTTATATTAAAGGTTTGTCTTCTTCTTGAAGTATTGGAAAAAAGAGTAGGATCAGGAAGAGATATTTCAGAATCAAAAAAGAAATGTAAATGACTCAGAGAAATAGGAAAAGCATGAGGAATCAGTGAAGTGCAAATCATTCAGTTCTTATAGCTTATCAAATTGACACAACATTTAAAAAATAAACACTTTCTGGTTCATGCATGTGTTTCACTCCTCCCCAGTGACGGCTTGCACGTGTCCATTCCTCTCTCAGGAAGACTCTGCGCCCTGCTGTGCCGTCTCTGCTAGGCTAATGCCCTGTCAACCTTGAAGTCTTACCCGAAGGGAACATTTGCACCTTGCCTATTTCTAGGTATGCTTGACAGGACCCTTTATATGTTTTCCTATCTCACTTCTCAGAATAGTAGTAAAATGCATAATGGTACAATTACCTTTCTGGCTTTATTCCTCTGAATATATTTTTAGGTATTTTGTTAGCCATGGGTCTACATTCACTTTCTCTTTTCCCATAATGTTAAGTAATTGTGACAGTCTAATGCTTGTGACCTCTTTGGGATTTAATGGAGGAGTAATTGTCACATCATTACTGAAGCAGCCCATCCTGTCCCCACTGATCTGCAAAACCCCCTCTGTTATATCTCACGTTTTCATACAAGAATGAGGCTATCTTAGAATTCTGTTTCAATGGTCTGTCTACCTATTCCTGCGATGACTTCAAGTTTCAAATATATAACATTTAACATATTTAATATCTGCAAAGTGAATTTTTCCATATTTATTCTAGAAAAAGTTTAGTCATTATGTTTTTGTCCCCTATCCCTCTTCAATGTCTGTGTCCCTTTCTGCAGGAAATTTGATAAGTTGCATGTTATATTTTTGTATTCTGTGTTCTGTTTCACCTCCTTGTCTCTCTGTGTTACATTTTGGGTATTTTTCCCCAGTGGATGCATATTCCTGTCCATTGATTTTTCTTATATGTATGTATTTTGCTGTTTAACATGCCCATTGAAAATACAATGACAATTCTCATATTTTCCATTTCAATACATTTTATTTGGTGATTTTTCTATTCTTCCTGGGTATCTTTTATTATCTCTAACTTTATGTTTTCATTTTCTCTTTTATTTACAAATACATGTTAACTAGATATGTATATAAATATAAATATATGTAATATATATTTTATTCCATATTTTATAATTCTATATTCTATAATTCTATAATTTATAATTCCCAAATCTGTGGGCATTAAAAAAGCTGGATTTTGCTGTTGATGATGACTATCAATATCTGATTTATAATTTCTGTGATTTGAATTGTGAACTCATGAGCGGTATCATTTCTATGTACAAATGATTTAAGAAATGGGTTAAGAAAATTTCTTTTCATTGGCTACATTTGGAAAATAATAATTTGGAACTGTTTTTACATTAAATGGTTTATTTGTTTTGCTTGTTTTTTGTTTGTTTGCTTGTTGAGATCACACAAGTGTTGTGAATTCATGTTCCAACCTCGTATAAGGCTATGGTGTGGCTTCCCAGTAGAGATTGTTTCCCCTTCTCTACCCAAGGCTGGGATGGGCAGGTTTCCCTGATCCCTATCTTTGAGGGATTATTACTATTATTCTTATTTGTATTTCAGTTCTTATCAAGATGGCTGCTTTATATAGGGCCCCAGATACATCAGTTCATGTCCATTAAAACTAGAGTGACTCTATATCATGGTTTACCTTTGCTGTTCCAGGTTCTATTCAGATTAGCATTTGTTGTAAATTGAACACATACACAGACCCACACACACATACACACACACACATACACACACATATAGTATTTTGTTGTTATTGAATTCAAGTAAGCTGTTATAGGCTGTTTACCAAGTGGCTGGGGGAGGCAGCCATGTGCAATTAGGTGCCAGCCATTCCCTCTGCTTATGCTGGAACACACTTAGTCATATGACAAAGGCCCCAGCATGCTCTTCTTAAAAGAGACATGCTTGCTGCAGCCTGTACAGTACTCTTCTAGATCATTGTTGCTGATTTTCTATTCTAAGTGTTCTTGCATGGGTACAAAAGAAAAACAGGGCCTGTTATTGTGTAGGCTCCATTACTATAAAAAAAAAGCAGAGTTAAATGATAACTTTTATACTAGCATCATCAGTTGCTTTAAATAGAAAGTAAATTAATTCTAATAATGCTTTCATTTTTTTCTCAGGTGATTCAAGAAAGTTTTTTGGTGTTTGTTCTGTCTAAAGTGAAATAATTAATATTATTGTGAATGATATTGCAATTGTAAATTCAGATAAAAAGTTGAATATATATATTTTTAAAAACAAATGTTTCTTGGTTATTCAAATCATCATAAAATAAATGTTTTTCTTATTATATTAAAAAACTTCTGGAGCAGAAATGCACTTGAATTGGTTGTTATAAAGATATAATTCATTCTGTGTCCAAACCAGCTATACAGAATTTTTATTGATAATTCTATCAATTAAAAAAACCCACTGTTGATATAAATATGTTACACACATTTATTGTAGCTCAACTACGCAACTACCAAATGCATATAATGAAACTTACACTAAGTCATATAGATGAATAGATGGATAGATGATAGATAGATAGATAGATAGATAGATATGACTTATCTATTCATGTATAGGTGTTGTCTATAATGGCACTGGATCATATTTAATGAGAGTCCTCCAAAATTGAGTTGCATATTATTTAAATTCTGTGGGGAAACTGTACTAATATTATTAAATAACTAAAAGACCATATACTTTCAGCTTTAGAAAGGTGTAATTATTGAAAACAAATCCTAGAAAGAGGAAGCACTAAAATTTGTCTGGAAAAAAAAAGCAACAGAAGGCCGGGCGCCATGGCTCACACCTGTAATCCCAGCACTTTAGGAGGCCAAGGAGAGCAGATGACTTACATCCAGGAGTTTCCTACAAAAAAAGAAAAAGAAAAAAAATTAGTCAGGCATGGTGATGTGTGCCTGTAGTCCCAGTTTCTTGGGAGGCTGAGGTGAAAGGAACCCCTGAGCTTAGGAGTGAGTCATGATCACAACACTTCACCCCAGCCTGGGTGACAGAGTAAAATCCCACCTTAGGAAAACAACACAAAGCAACAGAGGAACTGAACAAATTAAGTTATATAGCACAGGTGATAGACAAGTATTATTATTATTTTTTTAAAGAACAGTTTGGAATCTGTAGGAATAATCTTCTGATAGAATGCTCATAATTAATTTAATAATTTATGTTTTCTGGCTAAATGTAATTAATTTGAGAGGTCTATAACTTTACAAAACCTCAAAATTTGCTGAAACAGTCAACTGAAGAACAAATAGATAACATTTCTGCTAAATTTTGTTGTTAAATAGGAATTTATGTGAAAAATAGGTTTTCTGGAAGGGGATAATCAAATATATATGTATAAACATTTGGGTTGAAATATTTACGCATTTCAATAAGAAAAGCATTTAAATTGAGAATTTCCTCCATTTAGTAGCTTTTATTTCCTGAGCTCATGAGTTGTCTCAGCCTTCATAAAGAAAACACTTTTCTTGTGGGCCACACTGGTGAGTCAATGTAGCTGTCAACATTTTCAATTTCGATATATTTTGACATTCTTTCATCATGTATCATAAATTGTAACTTTGAAGAGGATTGCAGGTATTTTTCCAAAAAACAGATTAAAAATAGTGAGAACATGTTTTAAACCTTACAATCTTCAGAAATGTATCAGTGGGCTAGTATCAGAGAAACATTTAGCTAAGAAGCTAATCATCATGTATGTTTGCTGAACTAGTTGAGAAAGTTCACCTCTGCCATCAAAGAAAGGCAAGCAGTATGGATGAAATTCATAAGAAGTGTTGGAAAACCAAATAGTATGGATGAAACTCATAAGAAGTGGGAGTTTCATCCATACTACTTGTTAAATATAGGGAGTAGATGGAAAATTATATAATAATCCATGAGATGTGTACGTAAATTAAGTGGAATGTCAGTGTGTGAAACATAGGAAGGGATGGGAGGACCAAGAGGAAATATATTCTCAAGACCCTGAAGGTTGATGAGGCATTGGTGATCACAAGGTCTTAAAATGGACAGTTATTGGTGACAAGACTCTGGGCCAGTGAATGCAAATGAAATCCATACCTGCTCGGCAGGCAAAGCAGAGAGCCACAACTGTCATCAGATATGTTTGTCCTGCCTCTGCAAAAGAACAAGCCCATGATGCTCTGGCCACCTCCTGACTGATCAGCCAGTTTCTCAACCTCAACTCTGGTTCTTATAGCCACAACAGCAACAGGAATAGCTGCCCCTGCAGCCAGGGCACCAGCACCTCTGAAACACGTGTGCGTTCCTGCGCAGAGGCAGTGTGAGCTCCTCACTCTTTGCTCTTACAAGGTGATAAGTGAGCCTCCCTAGAATGCACCAGGAGAGAAGGCCGAAAGAATAAAAAAAGGAAGAAAAAAAATCAGGAAAAATTGGCTGTTTAGTTAACAGGCAAATTAACTTGGACAAGACTAAGATTAATTTGGAAATGACTAAATTAGCTTGAAGAAAATTAGCTAATTTTACTATTGAGAAGTTATAGGAGCTCATAGGAAAGTTGAACATAGTTACGAAATTACATATATTTTTGCACATTAAGGTTCTGATTTTGAGTCCCAGTCCTACTCTGTGTGTGAGTATGTGTGTATAACCACACCAAAATTACTAAGACCTCTGTCTGGTGGTGAGATTTCAGGTAAACATTACTTTGTATTTGATATATTTATCCATATATAAGTTAACCACAATGTCAATGTATGGAATTTGTAGCTGCACTTAGCGTACTCTTTGTAACGTTCAGCTTTTTAAATAAATTCTACTGTTGCATATTAAAATTAGACAAAAACTCTGTCCCACTGTGGTGTATTAAAGCCAACAGAAGTAGCACAGTTGATAAATTTTGCTGGAACGTGAAAGAGTTTCTTAATCAAAATCCATTAAGTCATGATTTGATCTGTTTCTGGATGAATTCTGTTGCTTTACTTTATTGTTTCCTGGCTTTTCTTCTATTTGCTTGTCCTTTCAATTTGGTGACCTATTTAAGTGACAGTCCTATAGAAAAGCACTGAATAAAATTCTCAATCATATATAGGATGTGTCTTGCAAATGCCAGAGACAGCCACGAGTACCCAGAGACAAGCCAGATTCAGAAATCATCAGACCAATGAAAACGGTCCCACTAAGGCATAGGTCAAGGTGGAGCGCCCTGGCCAGCAGCCATCCGTGCCATTCTGTACTTCCTCAGATGCTTTCCCAAGGAGGGATCTAGTGGCCACTTCAAAATTCTTTCAAAGTTTCCACCCCCCGCCCCCTAGAATTTGCTTTGTAAAAAATAAGCGTTTAACTCTTTAAAAATTAATTATCGCTCCTTTTGTAGTTATGCTTGCTGAGCTACAATGACACTCATCTCAAGTCTATTCTGTGTAATGGAGAGCGAAATCACTGCCCAGCAATTTTTCAGTGGCTTGTGTGCTTTTCATGTTTGTATCTTAACATTTGCTAGATCCAGATGAATAGATGGCTTTAGTCCTCTCAACAGAAATAACAATGTCAGCCTCACACTTGTTTTATGATGGAAAATCTTTGCCATCATAGTTTTCACATGAAAGATATATTTACCACTTCCCAAATGTCAAGTCTAATAGAAAGGGGATATAAATGATATATTTCCTTGTAGCCATCAACCCTTTAAGGTTATGACATGATGTGACATACCTATTTGTCATGATAAAGTAAGCACTTTTACTGATGTCTTGAATTCTTTAGTGTTTTCAAGTATGGTACATAGTCTGAGTTTATTCTGAAGTGAACAAATTTTTATAGCATGTATCATGTCAGGCTTCATTTATAGTTAATTAGATTGTTACCAGGGATACATTAAATATTAACTATTTTGCTATAACTATTATTAAATACTTATGAATTAAATATTCCTCTATTAAGCAAGAGTTATCTATCTGTATATTTTTAAGTAAAAATAAAAATAGGCTTTCAAAAATAGCAAAAGGCATAAGATAGAACCTAATAGACAGAGCCCATGACAGCTATGTTTTTAAAGCAAATATAGTTTCTCCAAATTTTGTATTTATATAAAAACTCAATTGCATATAAAACACAGTGCCAATTTTAGAAATAAGCAACAGTATAAATTAATTGAGCAATAAACGTCAACAAAATTAAAATACCAAATATGCAAATTTCATGACTGTGTTAGTGGTTTGTTATGAAATGAATTATTTAAAGAAATTCAAGTTATGGCACCCTCTGTTTACTTTTTCTACTTTTTTCTCTATTTTATTTTCTTCATCCATAAAATAAAGTAATATCTGGGCATGGTGGTGTGCACCTGTAGTCCTAGCTACCTAAACAGCTGAGGCAGGATCACTAGGGCCCAGGAGTTCCAGTCCTGCCTGGGCAATGTGGTAAGACCCTGTCTCTAATAAAATTATTTTCTAAAATTCTTTAAAAAAGAAATAAATTATCATTAATCACTGTTAGCTCGCTTCTTATTTCTCTAAGTAGTTCCATTTTCGTTAAAAGTAACAATTATTTGTCTTTATGGTACAAAGACATAACCAGAAGAATGAGAATACTTATAGTTTAGCTTTTTCTGCCTTTGACACATAAAACAATTTAGATTTGTTTTCCAAATCGTACCAAATGTACATATGTTAACAAGCAGTTAGTCTTTTTGGATATCACCACACCAGTACTTCTAATATAGCTTCACTTAAAATCCACTGAGAAGGAATCATGTTTTCTCCATTCACCCCATGGCCAAGCACTGCCAGTACTCACCCCCATTCTGTCCTGACCATCTCCTGATGCCTACCATCAAGCACATGGAATCTGTTTCCTGTCAAAACTTCTGCAATGTGATAAGTTAAATGTAACAAGATAAATGTCATTATCTTCCTTCTACAATTAACTTCACAAGAAGGTGAGAATAAGCATTGAAATTCAGCAAATCTTTCTTCTTCAGCAGCAGCCCAAGACCTCTATACAGTATTTCCATATCAGCAGAAAGTCCCACTCTCCTGCAGTTTTCCCTTAGGAATGTCCAACTGATCGCTGTTTCCTGTGGAGAGGGGGCATTAGGAAGCTTAGAAGGTTATTAAGATGGGAATTTTGGGTTAACAGAAACATATAATTTTGGTCCAAGAAACATATATCTACATTACAAATATTCGATTTATAACACAAATTATTTATATATAAAGGAGATGAAACCAAATTATACTGTGGTACTGTGGTTCAAATTAAAATATGAATCTTTGAAAGCTAAGTAGTTGGAATATCGTATCTATATCTGCAATCCTGGAATCAACTGCTATTTCTGTATGTGAGTGGTTTGATTCATGAGACTGAGGTTGCTAAACTGCCTTCTTTAGGTCATGATCAGTTGGATGAACTCTTGTGTTAGATCTGTTTTTTTCTTTTTATTCTCAATTTTATAATGTGTCTTGATTGAGACAAATTCAGTGTCCCAGTTTGGTGATGTCCATACAGCCTAGCAAGTGCCCTCAGTAAACATCTGGGACTGAATGGAAAGTCATTCATAAGTAATGAGAACAACCAAACAAGAGAAAATGACGACTAGATTTTTAATAAAAAGTCCTTTGTCAAATTGCTTGAGGCACTTTTATGTCAATTGCAAGTACAAAATATTGCATTTCCACAAAAATAATAATAGTTTTACTGAGCGTATGATAACTGGAGCCAGGTATTACGACAATTATTTTACATACATTACATTATCCCATCTATGCCCCAACCTCCAGTGAGGGGCACTGTCATCTCCTATACGTAGTAAGGATACAAGGGGATGTACAGCTTGCTCAATGTTGAAAGCTAGTGTCAGAGCCTGGATTTGCAATGAATACTCAGACTTCAGGATATGTGCCTAAATGATTAGACAATGCTCCCACTGACATGGTTGCACGTCCAGTAATATTTCATAATTACTACAGGTGGTCAGCAAAGTGGCCATTTTAAAAGCCACTAACCGGGGAACTTTTTTCAGCTTCCTTCAATGACTTTATTTTCTTCCCTACTTCTGTAGAAATTTTAATTTTTTTTCTGGCATAGTCCGTTTTATCCCCCCAATGAATTTCACTTGTAATGTGCTGTAATTGTACTAGTTTTCTTTCTTATTTTTTTTTATTTTGAGACTGAGTCTTCCTTTGTTGCCCAGGCTGGAGTGCGGTGGCGTGATCTGGGCTCACTCCAAACCCCATCTCCAGGGTTCGAGAGATTCTCCCACCTCAGTTTCCTGAGTAGCTGGAATTACAGATGTAGGGCACCACGCCTGGCTGATTTCTGTATTTTCAGTAGAGACGGCATTTCACCATGTTGCCCAGACTGGTCTTGAGCCCCTGATCACAAGTGATCTGCCTGCCTTGGCCTCCCAAAATGCTAGGATGACAGGCGTGAGCCACCGCACCCAGCCTAGTTTTCTTTTGATGCAATAGTTTACTTGTTAATTTAATAGTTAAGTTGTTCCTGTTGTTTATATTTAGAAAACTGTGAATCTTCTCTCAAACCTAAGATTTTAACAGGATTATAATATTCAATTATGCGTTTTTAAGTATATTTTTCCTTTTTCACATCTCCAACCTAATGGGATAATAAGTGTAGAAATATTTACAAATACTTGCTGTATATTCTACCTTTCAGTACACAGTAACAGGAAAATGTGACAATATCTCACAGACAGCTTCCTCTTAGGGAACACTTAAATTCACTGGTTGTGCAAGAATAACATAGGAAAGGATGTAGACTTTATCCTCATGAATTTAGCTGCTTTTAGCTGGTGTTAATAGTAGATTTATATGTGTAAATAGAGTCTCTGGCAAAAATTGGCCATCCTGAAAGCCTTATGTTGTTTTCCTATACGTAAATATTCTCTAGTAACAGCTTCTTTGTATTATGATTTTCAAAGCAATTACTATGGCAGATGTGAGAACATTTTTTTTCTTTGAATTGTCATGTGATATATTACACAGCCATGCCTTACTCTCTGCAAGAATCTGGATCCTGGAACCAAATACTAATTTAAATTTAGAAATCTAATAAATGTTTTAAATTCACAGCACTGTTTAAAGTTATCCATCCATGAACACTTTAGAACTAAAATGATGATGTCTTCATTTATATGATGAAAAATTGAACTGTTACAGTACACAGTTGCTTCAACTTATATGATTGAAAATTATACTGTTACTGTACACTGTTGCTTAAACTTCCTTTTGCTTTTAACAAAAAGCAATTTCAGCTCACAGGTTAATGTCACTTTCTTTAGCACTTTCATTGAAATAACTGAAGTGTGTGTGTGTGTGTGTGTGTGTGTGTGCATGCGTGTGTGCGTGTGTAGTTATATGAGTGTTTTGGAAACCACAGAACATTGCCATCAGTAACCTGAGTCTTTTAGCTGTTCTTGGATGATTAAAAGAGGGTACGGTTTCATTAATGAGAGAAGACGACCAGAAGAAACAGTCTGAGATTCAACACAGCAAAAGGATATTTTTGCCTTGGAAATAAGTGCGTGGGTTTCTGGACACCCATGAGACCACAGGAAAATAAATAGGGTGCCGGGAACTGACCAGTGCCCCCTCATGGAGGAACAGAGAGCAGCACCCTCACTCGAGCTTCCCAAAGCACATCAGTGCTGTTGCTTTTAGGATCTTCCATTTAGAGGACAGAGACACAGAGGGAATGAAGCTGCATCTCAGCTCACTTTAAACACAGTCTGCTACTGCCAACACAAATATGTTTTCTTCGCAGAAGAAATGCCTCCCAAGGAGGAAGGATCCTGTTGAAGTAGCCAGTTAGAGGTAACTTTGGGTTTCCACTGGTTATGTTCCTGACATAATGAATAAAAGGTGTTTTTGTTCTGCTGAGCTTATTCGAGTGATTTAGAGATGAAAGCATGATCCTAGAGATGTGAGCTGACTTTTGCTGCATAATAGAAGATGAAAAATTTAGTAGAGTTGCTGGGGACCCATGGGAGGGGGTGGGTGGAGAAGGAGAAAGAAAATCAAAGAACAGAGAAGCAGGCATGGGAAGCCAACACCATATTAAGAGACTGGGGAGACCACACGTTAGCTGCCATGACAGTAAAATATCCTGGGTCCTGGGTGTTAAAAAGGCTGTAAAAGCAAAGGATGTCTGATACTTAAGTTGTTTTTCTTGCTGTTGCATAAGTTCACTCCAAGTCCTGCCACCTTCAGCAGAATCAGCTCCTCTCCAGAATGCTTAGTTTGTATGTGGTTGTGGTGCTGCTTATTGTTTATTTTTCCCTTGCATGAAAGCAGGGAAAGGAGTTTCGCTCTCCACCTGAGCTCTGCTTGTGTGAAGCAAGAATGAATGTGCTGGACACCAAAACGATCTAACTTTCAATTCAGTAGAAGCAGGAGCTCCGTGACGGGCTCCTGGAATGGGAGGATATCTTTGAGCCTTAACATTTCATAAAATATGAATCAAGCCAATATTTTCCAGATATTAAGTTGCAGGACATCACTGCAACATTTGGGTGACCCAGAATTGGGGAAATTGACTCAGTATAATAATCAAATCCAGAAAAGACATACTTTGCCTTTCCAGTTAGCCCTGTTTTATATCCCACTAGCAGCTACTCATCTTGACAGAAGTTTATCAATCCCACAGCTTATTGGAAAACTTAGATCATGGACCCAGAGGACACAGGCACACTATTAGAGTCAGAGGTACACACAGAGGTCTTGCTTCTCCATCAGTCCAGGCCTCATGTGGTGCAGGCTTGGAGCCGATGAGTGGTGGGAACTTGGCCCCAAATTTGAGCTAGACAAAGGTCTTCCTGTGTTGTCTTTCTGTTCTTGGATCACATAGTCAAGCTTTCTTGGGAGCCACGTCCACCATCTTGCAGCACCTGGGTGAAGTCAGTCCCTTTTGAGGTTGGGGCATTCTCAATTAATTGTTTATTTAGATGCTAAGAATGGTTGCTTGGGGTCCTATTCAACTTTGTCTACTACTGGCTCCTGCAGGCTCCTGTAAGAGGGCCTGGTGAGATATATGGGTAATAATCCCAAGGCATTAAAAATTCAATGTATCTGCTGATATCCTCTGTCTTTCCTCTTCTCCTTTCTGCCAAATTATTTAATCAATAGTTTGAACTGGGCTTGCCTTACAGGTAATCAAGTGGTAGAAGTTTGTGCATTGATTAATGAAAACCATTCACTAAATTATAACATATCTGTTATACAGAGTGATTTGAGAATAAATACATAGGAGAAAATATTTGCAAAACACCTATCTGGCATAGATTTTGAGTCCAAAATATGCACAGGCCTCATAAGCCTCAATAGTTAAGAAATAAAACAACACAATTATGTGAGCAATAGATCTGAACAGATACCTCATCAAAGAAGATGTACAGATAATAAGGCCGTGAAAGTACACCTGAGATCATATGTCATTAGGAAAATTCAAATTAAACAAGACTGAGATACCACCACACATTTACTGGAATGGCCAAAAGAGCCAGGTGGCGATTTGTAAAGTACCCAATACTAGCAAGAATGGGAAGCAACACTGAATCTCATTCATTCCTCATCTGAGCGCAAAATGCTGCAGTCATTTTGGAAGAAAGTTTGGTGGTTTTTCACAAAACTAAATACGGTCTTACCATACAATTCAGCAATTGTGTTCCTAGGCATTTACCTAATTGATGTGAAAATGTATGTCCCCACAAAAACCCATATGTGAATGTTTCTGGCAGCTTTATTTATAATCTCCAAAGACTGGAATCAACTAAGATGCAAATGGATAAACAAGTTGTGATACATCGATGTAGCGAGATATTACTCTGCAACAAACATGGGATGAGTTACCAAGCTACTACACAAAGGTATGGATGAATTGTAAAAGTATGTTGCTAAGTAAAAGAAATCATTCTGAAAAAAGCAATTTACTATGTTATTCCATTTATATGAAGTTCTGGAAGAGACAAAATAGATGGTAAACAGATCAGTGGTTTTCAGAAGTCCAGAGCAGGGACCTCAGTGAAATAAATAACTGAAGCACACAGCCAGTTTATGTAAGAGAAAATATTCTCTATTATATTGTAATGGTGGCTATATGAGACATGAATTTGTCAAAACCCATTGAACTTTACAGCAGCGTCTATACCTTGTTCTATGTATCTCTGTCTATACAAAACAAAACAAACTCCCACAATGATGCAGGGCATGTTAAATTCTGGGAATCGAATGGAAAGAACTCCCTATAGCCAAAGCTGAAATAATTGGAGAAAAATTGTGATGAATTTAATACAACATATTAAAATTGGGTATGTACTTAAATAAATAAAAGATTACAACAAGAAACAGATGGGTCAGAATAGATAAATTTCCTGCACAGAGGTCCGAACGATGTGTGTGGATACTCTACGCACAAGCAGAAGAGCACATTACTACTCTTTAAGGGTGGCCTATGCGTAGCGGATGTCTTTCAGAGAATGCAGAATGGAAAGGGACAAGCAAAGAGTAACTTCACGGTGGAGAATCCTGAGGAACCCTGCTGCAGCTGGGTGATGAAGGGTGAAATCACAGTCACACAGAGGGCTGACAGCACATAACTTTGATGCAATGTAATGGAAATGGCATTTAACCTCAGCAGTCTTTTCACCAGAGTCCACAACCACATTCTAATGACAAGAAAAACGCCTGACAAATTCCAATAGAGGACCATCCTGTAAGACGCTTGACCAGCCCTCCTCAGAAGTGTCCAGGCCATCAAAACAAGGCAAGTCTGAAAAACTGTCACAGCCAAGAGGAGCTTAAGAAGACATGATGTGAATATGATGTGGGATCCTGACGGGGTTCTGAAACTGAAAAAGGGTATCAGAAAAAAACAAGGGACGTCTGAATGAGGTATACACTTTTGTTAATGACAACGTGTCAATGGCTGTTCCCTACTTGTGACAAATGCAAAGTGGGATGCTAATAAGGGGAAGTGAATATAGGGTACATGGAAACTTTCTGCACTATCTTTGTAATTTTTCTGTAAACCTTAAGGGTTCTAAAATAAAAAGTTTGCTACGATATACAAAATACATCGTATTATTTGATATGTGAATAAAATATTTTATCACTAAATATTTCTGTGTTTTCTTATACAGACCACAGATAATTTTACTGCAGAAAAGAATATATTAAAACAAATTCCTAAAACCAATAAATCAACGCACAAACAAATCAACTTTTCGTGAAAACATCCTCACAGCAGTGCCTTTTAGGCAATGCCTCCTACAGCCTCCCACACTCCGGATTCATTTTCCCACCTCTGGATCTAATTATTGTTCTCATCACTCACCTTGCATTTTTGCTTTATTGCTTAGAAATAACTTGTATTTCCAAATAACAATGTGTTTCTGCCATGCTGAAGGGTCCTCAGATTCTTTGGTATCCATTCAGTACCTAGTTCAATAGCAGGCATATACTAAATAAGCTAGTAGATTCTTGAATATTCAAATATTCCTTTAGCTTCTCAAAGTTTATTTTTAAACTTTAAATCTGCAAGTTTCTTTTCCAAGAGCTTTGTCATATGGTGGCAGCAGACTCTCCCTGCAGTGCACAACTAGAAAGTGCATATCGAGAAACTGTTTGAACAAGTTTGTTAAGCTTTTATCATGTCTGTTGTCCTTTTCTTTAGCAAGCCTGGGTAAGGCTGGTCTATAATTTCTCTTTACGGGTAACCCCTATTTTTTCTTTGACTGTCAATCCAAAGTCATGAACTTCAAGTGAGTGACATGCATTAGGGCACACACACTCCTCTCTTAGCCAACCTGTTGGAAATAGCTTTTCCCGTTTCTCCACATGAAATGCAGCACTGAGTTCTAAATGTAATGATAATATCCACCTAGAATTGCCCCTTGACATTTTCTGCAGGTGCACTGGAGCCAGTCTGGCATTTCTGCACAAGGGGTGGCTGCAGCCAACCTTTGCGGTGAGGCAATCCCTGCTTTCTGAAGTGGTTTGTTTTGATGCATGTTTTTTTCTTACCACATTTGCAGCTTCCAGAATACTCCTTCTTATAGGTTTTCTGTCAGAGTTTTAAAATATCTATTACTGTTCAACTCAAATGTACCAGTTTAAAGAGCAAGCTATACAGGCCACACTAGAAATTTCTAAATATCACTGTTCAGGTCATGTAAAAAGGAGACCTTTAAAAATATATTTCATCATTTGAAAATGCTGCACTTACAAAAGCCTACCATGATTTTAATTAACTGCATGCCTGTATTAGCTTCTATTAGACTAACAAAAAAGATTGTCTACATTTCTAGAAGATGTTTTAAGTAGACTGTTACTACAGGAATGCTCATGAAACATTTAAACAGCAAAATTTCAGCATCTTACACTCAAGAAAAAGAGAGAAGGAATATGAGGAGTAGGATGTTTGACTTTGCATTTCAAAATATATTCATAAAAGTTTTTAGAAAGGATGTAAGATTTTGAGCTTGAGATCCTCAAAGAATTTTTGTTACTTGTGCTATAATTTTTTTAAAAATCCAGAAAATGTAGCCAAATGCAGCTGCAATTGAGAAAATAAAAATCCTATTAACAAGTACCCCAAGTAGCTTCATTAAGGATGTGAACTGCCTCAAATCACAGCATTTACATGGATTTATTTTTGATGCAGAATTAAAAACAAAAATAATTAGAACTATAAAAAAGTACCAAAATTCTAAATGAATTTCTGACAAATGACCCATTTTAGATACTGAGTTCTGACTTAAAATAATTTTTATGGTTTGTATATTTTTAAATTTAAATTTTATCACATTTTTGTTAATTTTTTGAGTTTTGCAGACAGAAAATTGCATTATCTGAATCTATTATTTTTTTTTCTGTTTGTAATGGTCATATGTCCTATATTAATTTCATATCTTATTAATTGACTATATATTCCAAAACCATTTAAAATAATCGTGATGTAGGCAACCATTATTGGTACTAAAATTTTAAAGTACTATTATTTCCAACATCTTGCCATAAAATGATAGTAATTGAAGGTATATATTTCTTGTTTTGAAAGGGAAGTATCATTGTGTTCTACCTTTGAAAGAGTTTTTCATGTTTTTTAAAATCAGGGAAAGCATTTAATAGAATTTCATGACTTCTGAGAGAGTACAATATCTGTCATTTTGTTGTGTTACAGAAAAAGATTTCTAAATATAACATTAGTCATGTATTCTTGACCTAAATACTACTTAGTATCTGCAGATTATTTTTAATATATAATTGAATTTAATTTTCTTGTATCTTAATTTGGTCATTTTTTTTTACAACTGTTATCCTAATTGGGATTGATTCATCATTTTCTACTTTCATATTTTCTTGATCAGGGTTTAGAATGAGCTTTGCTTTATATTAATGTGCTGCTCCTGGTAAAAATAAAAGCCAAAATCAAAATTCAAATTTACATTTTGCTTTAAATTACATAGGTCTTAAATTCCTCCAATGTTTATCAAATTTAGCATTGGGAAATAGAAGAATACGTGCTTACTTGGATCTGACTATATGAATGCCTATTTGATCCTGCAAATATGTACATCTCCCAAATCTCCCATTTATTATTTCTACTTTAAAATGTTTATTGAGGTAGCTCATACACATAGTAATACATCAACTATCACTAGATGGACTTATATAGCAAAGACCTCACTCTGTCTCTTGCAGTTTTTCCCAGTTTCCAGAGGCAACACTTAAAATTTTTTTTTTGGTAGCTCTTATTTATGTAGATGTCCCTATAACTCTAGAAATATACTTCCCCACTAGTACTGTAAATCTCACAATTCATGTTCTTTGCCTCACAATTTGGGGGCATGCTTCTCACTTGGTAGATGTGATCACTGTGGAGCTGGGTCCCACTCTGGGAAGGGGTGCAAATGAGCAGGCTGGACCAAATATTCCAATACCCACAGGAGTGTGACTGATAAAGGGGAATTGGTTTGTGTGATTCAAACTACAGCAAAGTCCTTTTGAGAGGGCTAATATGATAGCTAGAAGCAGAATAATCTCTGCCTTTCTGGCCTCATCAGTTACAAGGACCCCCCTCACCTGAATCTGCTCAGGGCCATTGTTCCCAGCACAGAGTGAGTATAAGTCAGCAAGACAACAGAGGAGTGAAAGGTCAAGTGATGGAATCTCAGTTCTCCCAGTCCCGTGATGACATCTGGGGAGTACTCAGGACCACCGGGACAGGAAGCTAGATATATCTGGTCTTTTCAGTTATATGAGCCCAACATTCTCATTTTGCATAAACTAATTTGTGGTGGATTTCTCTTACTTGCAACTGAAAAACTCCTGGCTCAGCAGAAATTGAAATTACTATTGTATTTGCAAGCAACGAAATTCACATGGAATTGACTTAACTGCAGTGAGACAAGGGAGAGAGGACTCCCCTAAATGGGGTCTACCAAAGCTGAAGCTTCAGGGATACGGTAGGAAAAATATCAGGTTGATAGACTAAGGTGGCTATTTGCTGAGGATAGAAATTGCATTCCAAAAGACAGAGGCATGTTTTCAGGAAAACTGAAACATAGCGACAGAAGAGATAAAACAACATACAGTGTAACTCACGTTGACTACATCTGCAAGGAGCAGGACATCTAAAATAACTTTGGTTATTATAGCAAGCAAAGTCTAGCCTTTAGCTAAAGTTAGTACAAGCAAATGCAGAGACACAGGCCAGTGAAATGGAGCATGGTGGTACGCCATAGCCTTGGGAGTAATTAGTGAACTCTCATCAGCAGCACTGCACCTCCCAATGACTGCTAAGTACACCTTGGTTAGCCAGATAACCCCTGTTATAAGTCCACCAATTGCCTCTTCCTGGAGGGCAGTGGTCTTGTCAGTCCTGCTCCATATTGTAATCATTTTTTTTCCAGTAGAAGAATCAGAAGAAAATGGTTTGGCTGAAGGCTAGAAGAATCAACAGTGTTGACATGTATTTTGTTCAATAAATGAAACCCCAAAGGCTGGGCTTGAAATTCAATGGACCATGATAGGAAAACTTGCCTGAATATTCATTTTTCATAAACTCTAAAGAAGAAAACTATATTTTTAGCACGTTGTTGTCAGAAAAATCCTACTCATTCCTGGCACAATTCTATCCAAGCCTGCGCTTGTGACTGCATGGCTCCCCAGGTGACTTGTGAGCCCCAGAGACGAACAATATCAAGTCTCCCATAAACTGCTTCTCTCCTCTTTCACTTTTCGATCGATCTCCACTATCATCTATTGATTTGGTCTTTCTCATTCACCTGCTAACTTTGTTCATGTGGTTGCTGGTCTTTGTTTATGTATTTATACAGGTCACAGTTCTTGCTCCTTTTGCTGCTTGGCACATAGATTTGTGTTGTGCTGGGTCTTCATTGAGAAAACTCCCTGAGACCCCTATGGATATGGGCATGGCTTGCTTATGGATTTCAGTGCCACCTCCCCAAATAGCACAAGGGTTTTGCTCTTGGGAGCCCGTTTACCATCCAGCATTTATATTCCTACCTGAATAGATTGATCCATTTCTTCAGCAAGGGAACCTCAGGGCTCTCCTGTGTTCTCCTGGGCGGGTGGCTCCCACTTTCCTCATTCCTGTATGCTGGCTGTATTTGTTCATTTCAGATTTTTACTATGTTTCAACACATTTCCATAGTAATAACTGGAAAGATTCCCCGTAGGGAGAGTCAACAGTTGCAATACAAACATAATTATAAGAAGCATGACATTTTCTGGGAACAAAGAGGCCAGTAGGTTCAGGAGTGGGAGGGTGAGGCAAAGCAGGGCACCTGGTGAGCCAGACTGAGAGTGGGGCGCCAGAGAATGCAGAGTGGACAGGGTGGGGCAGCCTAGGACGATGGTAGTTGTCTATCTTGTGAATCTTGGAAAGGCATTTCCTTATTACAAATGTCAGCTCACTACACTGTGGAGGATGGGATTATGAACACGAAGGATCAGAGATCTGGAGGGCAATTCATGATTGTTAACTTGTGAGTAATTGTGGAGAAGGTGAGGATGTTTTGTATATAGAATCAACAAGACTTCATAAAGTATCTTCTTAAATATAGAGAATTAGGGGGTGCTGTTCATATGGATTCCTAGATTTCTAGTTTCTTGAGGATGATGGAATGCCGTAAACTAAGATAGGGGACCTGGAACAACACTAGATTTGGGAACACAAAAGGAAATCATGAGTTCTGTGTTGCATGTGTTTATGTACGTGAACATGCCAAGTTTGTTGAAGTTGCATGGGCTTGGATCTGAGTAGAGAGGGCTGGCATGGGGTTAAAAAATACTGAGTCGTCAGCCTATATTTATTTTATTTTATGTATTTGTTTATTTATTTTGAAGTCTCACTCTGTTGCTCAAGCTGGAGGGTAGTGGTGCCATCTTGGCTCACTGAAACCTCTGCCTACTGGGTTCAAGTGATTTTCCTGCCTCAGCCTCCTGAGTAGCTGGGACTACAGGCACGTGTCACCACGTCCAGCTAATTTTGGTGTTTTTAGTAGACATGGGGTTTCACTATGTTGGTCAGGCTGATCTCAAACTCCTGATATCGTGATCCGCCCACCTCAGCCTCCCAAAGTGCTGGGATTACAGGCATGAGCCACCTCATCAGGCTGAGTCATCAGCGTTCAGATGAAAATTATGGCATGAATACAAAGACCAGAAGGCTTAAAGCAAAGTACTATTATATCCTATTAGGTTAGCTACTGCATGTGACCAAAAGCCAACATAACACATTGCTTAAACACAGAAGATTGATTTCTTCCATGGAAAATATGCTGTCAGATCTGAAGTGCAATGCAGGTGCAGCAGTCTTAGGCATCTTTCATCTCACTGCTTTACTACATCCATATAGCTCTAAGTACGGTCCAAGATGTCTGTCTACTGGAGCTCCAGCCATTAAGTTCACATTCCAACCAGTAGGTGGAAGTAAGGAAGTAAGTGTAGCCTTCCTCTAATTAAGGCTATATATATATATATACTATACATAATACTATATATTATGCGCACACATAGTATATATATACTATACATATATACACTATATATATGTGCATGTATAGTATATATACACTATATATACACTATATATGTGTATATACATTATATATACATATGTAGTATATATATACTAATATAGTGTATATATAGTGTGTATATATACTATACATGCACATATATATTGTATGTTTCTCCTCCTGAGAAACTCAAATCTCTGAATACCGGAAACCAGAAAGTAGACAGATAAGAGGTAGAAAAGTAATAGTATTACAGGCTGGGAGGTAAATTTGCTAGAAATAAAACGACGGTGGAAGAAAGAAGAAGTCTGGCAACATCCCACAGGAGGGCTTGCAGGTTTTCACGTATCACATCAGTCTGCAGTGTTAGGGAAGCAGGCAGTCAAGACGGGAGGGATCGGCCCCACGGAGTTCTAGTAAATGAAAGCCTGTTAGATCTGGAGAACAGATTTAAGGCTGTGCACACCAGACTTCCGTGAAGGCCCCTGTCTGGCAAGAGGAGAAAAACACTAACGTGTGCACAGCCAGCGCTTCGTCTGTTGGAAATCATCTGGTCTGGATAGACTCTTTCCAGGGAGTGGTGCCAGGAAGAAAACACTGTAGAAACCCAAAAGGAACTTTATTCTAAAGGTTAGAATATCCTTCCAGGTTAGAAGGATATCTACATTTTAGAGGAATGAGAATAAAATTCTAGGAAGCTGTCATCCTTAAGAAAATGCAAGGATATTTTAACTGTACGAAATAGAAGCACAGCGTCATAATACGAAGAGAAGTTGGAGTGAAATACGAGGCAGAAAGATACAATTACGATTTCAGCCAGATTTCCAAGGAACTAGTAATGAAATAAAGGAATTTAAAAATCCCCATTGGGACTGTGGCATCCACACCATCCTTGGCGAAACCCCAGCAGTGATGTGGCAGCACATGGAGAGGGTAGTGCTGACAGCAGCCAGGGGCGTGAGCTGAGCAGCGGGTGGAGGGCAGCGGCTGCACCCAGGGCACCCAGAGCCTGATAGTGCCCATGAAGGGTGAGCGCCAGGTAGGGTTTAGGGGGTGAGGAGTCACCGCCTATCTCCTGATCTGGGTACTGATATCCTGGAGCTGGGCTCACTTGGTAAAATGTATCACACTGTACACTTATGATTTGTGTACTTTAAGTTTGTGACACTTTGGTAAAATTTTATTTTATAAATCACAGTTGAGCAAATCTGCTTCTTTGGATCAGAGAATAAAAAACAAAGATATAACGAAAAAATTATTCCAGAGCTAAGAAAAAAGACCCCTATTGCCCTCTTCTTCTCTGAGTAACATGTAGATAAAAAAGAACTTGTGTTCTAGGTGAAGATATTAAATGAGGATTCATATCCAGATAGTTATATGCATGCTTTTAGGCATGAAATATATTTCTTTGTTAACAAAAACCCCTAAATGTGATCACATATAAAATGTTTGAAATATGTTCTAAGTTTATGCCTTAAAAAGTGATTTAAAATATCTTAAGTGCTTTTAAAAGAAAAGCCGATATAGAATATGATAACCACACTTCATCTGGTTTGAAAGCATATTTGAAAATGTCTCTTGCATTTGAACTGCATTAGCGATGATCACTCATACTCTACAAGTCAATGTGTTTGACAGCTGGAAAAAGCTTGATATTAAAAGTATTCAAGCCAGGCATGGTGGCTCACCCCTGTAATACCAGCTTTTTGGGAGGCTAAGGCCGGCGGATCACGAGGTCAAGAGATCGAGACAATCCTGGCCAACATGGTGAAACCCTATCTCTACTAAAAATACAAAAATTAGCTGGGTGTGGTGGTGCACATGTGTAATGCCAGCTGCTCGGGAGGCTGGGGCAGGAGAATCGCTCAAACCCAGGAGGCGGAGGTTTCAGTGAGCTGAGATGGCACCATTGCACTCCAGCCTGGGCAAGAAGAGCAAAACTCCATCTCAAAAAAAAAAAGTATTCAAAATATTTAAATGTGCAGGAAAAAGTATCTCTCTACTTTCTATTTTTATCACACGTATGGTTGGTTTTATTTTTTTTTTTTGAAACAGACTTACACTCTGTCGCCCAGGCATGATCTCGGCTCTACAACCTTCGCCTCCCAGATTTAAGGGATTCTTCTGCCTCAGCTTTCCAACTATCTGGAACTACAGGCTCCCGCCACCACGTCCCGCTATTTTTTTGTATTTTTAGTGGAGACGCGGTTTCACCACATTGACCAAGCTGGTCTCGAACTCCTGACCTCGTGATCCACTCGCCTTGTCCTCCCAAAGTACTGGGATTACAGGTGTGAGCCACTGCGCCTGGCTAATTTGTGTTTCTTCCCCAAATATCCTTTACCTCATATATAATTTAATGCAATAAAAATTATAAAATGTTCCATGTTAATTTTCATATTTTACAAGGTTATGGGTTTTTTTCTTTTTTCCTCTGATCGTGGTGTTGTTTTTTTCAACTGATAATGGGATTAGTTCACATTTTCATTACCAATTAATTTCTTTAAAAATAATTAAGGTAAGTTTGTAGTAGAAAGTTTAAAAGGTACAAAGTGTGGACAGTAGAGAGCAGCATTACCTCTTCTTCTTTGAATTCATTATTCTTTGCTAGTTACTAATTTCTTGTTTACTCTTTGAAGTAGAATACTCATAGGTACTATTTTTAAATATTATGATTTTAAATTGTATGTATTATTTTAAATATTACTTTTATGATATTAATCATATTATGAAATAATATTTGGAATTATGGTGGTCTCATGGGGATAAAAAAACATTCTGTTGATTAAAATGTCAGTATTCAATGTAATTATTTTAAATTCTAAATACTTCGGGAATCTTCCCTGAAGTTGTGGTAGGATAGATTGCCCGATCCTATTGTCTGCTATTATGATGAGTAGTGCTATGAATAGATGGGTGTAGAGTTGCATGTGAGTACAATCAAAGACTGTTCATTTCTGTTTACTCCTGTGTTCATTAAATGTTTACACACTTGTCTTTTGAGAAAATAATAAATTCTCTTGGTCAAACCTAAAAATGAGCAAAAGCATCGTGGCAGACGTTGCTGGTGCTGCCCCAGGTCTGTTCTTCCAGGTGCAGAGGCCAGGTGACCCAGCCTTCTCAACATGAGTAGCAGATGGAACCATTTCTGAACAATGAAATGTGGTATGTATGGATCATTTCCAAGCTGAGGGAGCAAAACACTTTTGTCAAATTTTACATGATTGTGGAGAAGGCCTCCTAGTTAGCCAGAAAAGCAAGATTAAATTGGCCTCCATGGAGGAAACTGCCCCGAGAGCCATTGTGGACTTTGTATGTGAAAGAAGCAATGTTGAGAGAGAGATCCAAGATGGCCAATTAACAACAGCTCAGGATTGTAGCTCCCAGTGAAAGCGCAGAGAGCGAGTGGACGCCGCACTTTCAGACGAATTTTTGTTGCCCACAGACTAGGAGATTCCTGGCGGAGGAGCCACACAGGTCGCCAGCGCGACTTTTTT